>JACDOX010000446.1:188808-200723 GCA_014549065.1 Cardinalis cardinalis | reverse complement strand
TTCGTACGGCTGCAGGCGGGGGGGGCTCCCGCCGGCTCAGCCCCGCCGAGGCTCGGGCAGCGGCTGCCACGTCGGCGGGGGCGCCCCCCCTTCGCTCCCCCGGGCTGGGGCAGGAGCCCGGCCCCGGCGGTTTCCATCGTGGGCCGGGCTTGGCGCAGTATAACCTCGACGAGCCCTCCCCACCCCCCAATTCCCACTCCACCCCCCCGTCTCTGTGGTTGTGGCACTGAGCTCCGGCTCTGCACAGTGCAATTTCCCCACCCCCCCAAAGCGATGGGGACCCCCCCAGAGCGGCGGGGTACAGCGAGTGCCAGCGGGTGCGAGAGCTGTGGGTGTGAACTGCCAGGTGGCAAAGTGCGGGTGTCCCGGCACTGCTTGTGAGGGTGGGTGCAGGTCACACGTGTGCACCCACGGCTGCGTGTGTGCGCGGGGGGGTTTGTGCAGACCCCGCTGTCCTCCTTCCGTGCACCCCAGGTTCAGTTGTGGGGAGGACAAATGCGCTGCTGCGGGCACCTATTGCACAGGGCTGTGCGTGGGTGGCTGCAGAAAGCTCTGGCATGCAGCACGGGCACAGCAGGGATCTGCAGCTGGACAAAGTTTCCCAACATCCTCTTCTTCCTCTCCAGGTTCGAGAGTGAGGAGCCGCAGCCTCAGGTGCAGGAGAAACTGCTGCTGCAACCCCACAGGTGAGCCCCAGCCCCACAGGTGGGCTCCGGCCCGATGTACAAACGTGACAGGGCTGTGCTCCAGGTCCGCGTGGGGCTGAGCGTGGATCCTCGCACTGCCACGCTCGTGTGTGCTTTGCACAGATGCGTTCTCCCGAATCTGTGCATGTGGAGGACATGGACATTCAAGACCCGGGGTGCGTGCACACGTGTTAGCGCTTGTGCCCTCGGGCACGTCTGTGTGTGTGTTCGCACCGATCCCACGGACGGGGCGGGCGTGCAGGGCCCCCCAACACGCGGGGGTTGCCCTCACATGCAGCCGTGTGCGCGTCGCGGGCTCCGCACGCCGGAGCCGAGCCCGGCGCTGCCGGGATGACTCACGGGCTCGCAGAGGAAGCCGTGACTCAGTGCTGGATTCCTGCCGCTCCCCACCCCCCGGCCGCTCCGGCCAGCGCGGCCACGTGGAACCCGCGGGACCCGCGGCCGGCCCGGTGATGCTGCTGGGAGTCCCCGTGAGGCTGCTGGGGCCGTGCTGGGTGCTCATGTCCCTTGCCTGGGCAGTAGGGACTGAGGGTCCCTGCAGGCGCTGCCTTCGGGATGCCCCGGGCTCGGGGTGGCACCGTGCACGCCCCGATCCCCGCCCCAGCTGGGCGTGGGGTTCCGGATCGGGCGCGTTTCCCGGTGTCGGGGCGGATCCGGCCGTGCAACCCCGGGCGGCGGTGCCAGGCCTGCCCCGAGCTCCCGCCCGGGGGGCTGCTCTCTGCCTGGGGAGCCAGGGCTGCTCCACCTGCCCTCGGCTTGCCGTGGATCCGGGCTGTGGCTGCTGCTCCACCTGCCCCTGGCACTCGGCCGCCGCTGGCACCGGGCTCCACAGCTGCTCTGGCTGACAGCCCAGCGCTGGGCAAGGGTCTGGGGTGCCACAGGACTGGGCAAGGGTCTGGGGTGCCACAGGGCTGTGGACCTGAGCAGGGACAGGTGGCTGCAGAGGGAGGTGATCAGTGGTGCCATGTGATGCCCAGAGTGCTGTGCCAGGAGCCAGCAGTGTCTCAGGCACTGCCCCGGGGGTCAGTGGCACCGTGCAGTGCCCGGGGTGCTGTGCTGGCGGTGCCACGCAGTACCCAAGGCTCAGTGCCACGGCACGGGCAGGGCAGCCTCTGTGCCTCAGAGCAAGGTGCAGCAGCTGCCTCCTCTCCACTTGCCCATTCCCAGGCCCTGCTCACCAGGTTCACTTTTGCAATGACTGGTGCAGGCCCCCCAGCTCTGCTGAGCTCTCCCTGACCCACTGTGCCCACGCTGTCTGTGGCCTTCTGCCCCCACATCACTGCCTGTGACCTGGCACTGTGCTGCTGCTGCCTCAGCCAACCCCCTTAACCTTGGCCCTCAGCAGCTCCTGCCCCAGGAGCTGCTGGGCACTGCCTTCCTGAGGAATCTCCTGTGTTCCTGAGGGGCTGCAGCCCCCTCGGTGGGTGACAGTGAGGGGGTCATGGCCAGCAGTGAGTCAGCACAGGCAGGTGTGGACAGGGACTGGGATGGGGATGCCTTGACTGGGGACACCGTGATCGGGGAATGACTCATGTGTTAAACAAAACAGTCCCTGTGAAGCTGGGCTGTGCTGGCAGCTTCCTCCGTGTCCCAGCACCAGGGAGCTGCTGGTGCACCCCAGCCGCTGATCTCCCACAGTGGTCACAGCATCGGGAGCAGTCACGGGGCTGCTGCTGTGTGCGGTGTCCCACACCCCAAATGCAGGGCAGGGATTGATGGACACTGCTGGCCCAGGGGATCTCCAAACACCTGCCTTTTGGGAGAGCCACAGTGCCCAGGGCCAGGCGGGCACCTGGGGATTTCCAAGGTCCAAGCTCACCTGGGCTGGGGCAGGTGTAAAATCCAACCGTAGGCAACTGCCCAGCTCATGGCATGGCCAGCCTGCCCGGACATCCTGCAGCTGGGCCACGTGCCCACTGGGCTGAGAGTGAGCTCTGGGGTGGCAGCTGAGTGCCCAGCTCTGGCTTGTCCTGGTGCTGCAGCCCTGACCCGGAGGTGCCATCACTGAGCCAGTTCTGTCCGTTCTCAGATGAAAAGCGCTTCCCCCAGGCCCTGCAGCAGCCAGGGCAGAGCCAGTGGGTGGCTGTGAGTGATGCTGTGCCCCAGCACAGGGTCCATCATGTCCCCAGTCCTCAGTACCACCACCAGCACCGTGTGATCTGACACCTTGTGCATACACACACTCAGAACGTCGGGAATGTTTTGTGTTGAGGCCGGTCAGCCGCTCACTGGATTTTTTTCCACCCTTTCTGCTGTGGGTTTGGCCAGGTGCCCGGGGCAGGCGCGGGGGGTGGGTGTGAGCAGGCATGTGATGAGCCGGGTGTGACGGGGCCGCCGAGAGCTGGGAAAGTGCTGAGCTGGTGTGAACCTGCTGCCGTCCCATGCCCCTCTCCTCCTCTGCAGCCCTTCCTGGAAGAGCTGCAGGGAAGGTCCCTGCTGTGTGTGTGGTGTGGGCAGCTGTGCCCATCCCCATCCGGGTGCCTCCTGCAGGAGGGAGAGCCCGTGAGGCTGAAGGCTGCGGGGCTGGGGCTTGGTGCAGGTGCTCCTGCCTCGCTGTGCGGGGACAGGGTGAGGAGCCCACGCTGCCTGGGGACATTGCTGCTCTGAGAGTCCCTGAGCTGCTTCCTCTTCCCCATGGTGGCTGCGTGGGGCTGCTGAGAGCGTGTCCTGCCTGGAGCCGCACGCTGAGTCAGGGACAGAACAGGAATAGAGCCGGGTGCCTGAGTCACGGCCCACGTGTGAAACCAGCAGCACTTCCCCAGGAAGGGGGAACCCCGCAGCCCTGACAACCCCCGGTACTTGTTGGCCGCTTCCCTGGGATCAGGGTTCTCCCCTCCCGGATCAGCCCTAGGCTCTTTTGGAGCTGAGAGCCGCTGGCTCTGTCCCTCGCAGCCACAAGGATGGGAGATCAGGCAGGGATGACTGCCTCACCTCAGGACCCCCTCCATGCACCCACACGGGGCACAAAGCTCCCTGCCAGCCCCCAGGGCTTTGCCAAGCGCTGGGAAAACCTTGGGGAAGGTGTGCGGAGTTCTCATCCACCCTCGTTTGCAGCTCCCCTTACACACGTGCGTGCACAGCGCACCCCCACACGTGTGTGCGAGTGTGACAGCCCGTCCTGCACCCCCCCCAGCCATCCGTCTGTCCGTCTGTGTCCCCCGCCAGCTCCCACAGAACACCCCTCCCTCCCTCCCTCCCTCCCTCCCACCTCCCCCGGAGCGCTTCCGCAGCGTCTCCATTGATAAATCTGGAGCGTTGCCACGGTGATGCTGCAATGGGTGCGGGGCTGCCCAGGGGCCCCGGCCCACGGCGGGGTGAAGGTGAGGATGAGGATGAGGAGGGCTGGCTGGCTCCATGTGTGACTTTGCACACGTGTGACTTCCCAGCTGTGTGGTTGCACACGTGTGGGATTTCCCAGCTGTGTGTGCAAGGTGCTGATCGTGAGTCTGGGTGTGCACACATGAAAGAACTGATGTGTGCTCTGCATGTGCAGGGCTGTGGGGGCTCAGGGACCCCGCTCTGGGGCCCTTGGCACCGTCTGGTTCTTCCTGCAGCAGTGCCAGGAGGGAAACTGAGGCACTGGCAGACGGTCACCTGGGGCAGGGGCTGCTCGGGGACCTCACAGTGCCACCACCACCTCTGACCCTTCCTGCACAGCGCTGGGTCTGGCCAGCATCGTCACACCCTGGCTGTGGTCTCACACACGGGCGGGTGACCCCACACACAGCCAGAGCAGCCCCCGTGCGGGGATGGGGCTGCAGGTACCCGTGTGAACACGTGTGTTCTGTGTGTTCTGTGCAGGCGTATCACACGTGTGCACAGCCCCACGGTGGGGGGGGCTGGGGGACCCAGCGCTGTTTGGGGACTGCAGCACACGGGCAGTGGGACCCTCTGGGGGGGCTGCAGGAGGTCTGGTGTGAGGAGGGGGCTCTGGTGCACGAGCGGAGTGCAGGGTGGGGAAGCCCTGGGGCCACCCCGCACCTCCAGCTCAGCCGGGGGTCTGTCTCCATGCTCTGGGATGAGCTCTGTGTGAGGCCAGGGGGGCTCGGGCAGGCAGCGCCTGTCCCCAGGCAGCTCCTGCTGTGCCCTGCACCCTCCGCCAGCCCACCCGTGGCCGCTGCACCTGGGGTCCACACGGGGAGCCCACCCTGCGGACGTGGGGGCAGAGCCTGATGCTCTGTGGTGGGACTGTGGGGTGCTGAGGGGGTGCTGGGCGCCAGGATCAGTCCCGTTTGCAGGACCCCGGGGCACAGGGCGACACGGGGGTGCCGTGGCCGTGGCACACGCGTGGGCTGCGCGGGGCCGTGTGGGCAGGATCGGTGCATGCAGCGTGGCTGCCCTCTGCTGCCACGGCCACGGCAGCGCTCGGCACCCCCGGGACGCTGCGGCAGGGAGCCCCAGAGCGCTGCTGAACAACGGCAGCTCTCTGTGCCAGCCCCCGGCCCACAGCAGAACCCCCCGGGCTGGGTGAGCCAGCAGGGGAGTGGGCTCTGGGATGCTCCACCCCAGCTGGGATGGGGTCATGCAGCAGCCGGCAGGGAATGAAGCTTTTTCTGGGCTTTCAGAGCCACGGGGAAAGGGGCTCAGCCTGGTGTCAGGTCTTGGTGGCTCTGGCTGCTCTCGGGGTGTGGGGCTGGCACGGATCCCGCAGCTCCATCCCTCCCATCCTCCATCCCGCTGCTGCGTTGGGAAGCAGGTCACGTCCAGCTCCCGGCACGGCAGCGCTGCTGCCGGGGGAGCTCGGCTTTCTGGGGCAGCTCTGGGCTGCTGGGAGCCGCTTTTGGGGGCTGTGGGAGGAGGATTTCCAGCTGTGCAGGTCTACGTGGCACTGCCGCCCACCGCGGGGATGTGGCAGTGAGGAGCCCCCACTCCCCTCCAGCTCATCCCAATGGGTSCTGGGGGTCTTTAGGGGAGCATAACCAAGCTCCCCCCATAAAAGCTCATTCCTCCAGGAGTCTCAGGGCAGCCGTGCTGGGTGGCACCAGCCTGTGCAGTGCCAGGATCCGGCCTTGCCCTGTGGAACGCCCGGCTCCCAGGGCAGGTGTGGTGCTGCTGGAGGCACAGACGCTGCCTCTACCTGCCTCCATCCGGATCCGCGCCAGGGGGGAGAGCGGGGGGAACTTTCCCGACTCGTTCCCCCACAAAAAGAAAAAAAAAAAGAGAGAAGTAGTCGCACGACTTGGAGCTTCCCGAGAGGCAGCGCAGGGGAGAGAGTGACCCAGGGAGCCAAGAATCTGCCGGGCTGTGGTGCCTCATTCCTGCTCTGCAGYGGGGCTGGGAGAGGTTGGGTTACGGGAGGCGCGGAAAGGGGACGGTGCAGGATGAGCTCATGCGAGGAGGGCGCGGGAACCTTCTGGGCAGGGAAAAAACGTTGATGCTGCAGTTCAGGGATTTCTGCAACCGCGGCTGTTCCCGGCTCGCTCCGCCGGGCCGCCCCCCGTGCCGATGGCAATGAAGTGACTCGGGGACGGCTGTGGGCTCAAGGTGATTCATGTGCCCTTGCAGGGAAACGGCAGCACACAGCGACCTGCTGAAGAGCAGAGGGGGCACACTGGGCTCTTGGGAGGATATCAGGGTCCTGGGAGAGACCCTTGTGCAGGCAGCTGCATGAAACAACCCCACCCTGCATGGGATTGTAGGGGGTGTGAGACCGCTGGCCCGACCACAAATCGTGGCTGCAAACTGCAGTGTGAGACAGTGCCTGAGGGAGGGAATGGAGGAGCCCAGGGGGTCTGGAAAAGCTCCAGTTTCCCTCCGCACCTGGGCTGGCCCCCCTCGGTGTGTACTTTACCTCTTGCTGGGGAGGGATACGACGTTCCCAACTCTTGGCAGCTTTTCCCCTGCAGGCTGTGACAAACCCTTCCTGCATCCCCAGCCCTCTGTCCTGCAAGGTCACCCGGTGTCAGGCGGTCAGAGGCTGGTTGTCCTGCCCTCGGGTAGCATCTCCTGCCCTTAAGAACTCAATGCTGCAAATACTCTTAGATGATGATTAATGAGCGCTTATATAACTGAACTGGGTCCTTAATGCAGACGGGAGGGTGACAGGAGGGAAGGTGGGAGCAGTAAACAGCACGGCGCTGCTGCCGCTGCTTTTCCCACACCGGAGCAGCTGCGTTCTGTGCAGGGGGACCCTGGCAGATGTGGGAGAGGCCACCCACGGGGAAGCAGCTTGGGCAGCCCCCATCTGGGTTTTCCAGGCAGTTTTGGATGCTGGGAGTGAGTGGCTGGTGGTGCTGCTCTGAACCAGGTTGCCCACGGCATGGCCGGGCTCTCCAGTGTGGCAGAGCTGGGAGGTGAAGGGTTTATGCTGGAAAAGCATTCATGTGTGTCAGCGGCTGGAATGTTGTGCTGGTGAGCTGGGAGTGCTGGAGGAAAAGGGCAAAAATCCCACAGTAACACCCTAGTGTGAGCTGTGAGGGGTGATGAGGCTGCTGCTGGAGATGCTGGGTGCAGTTGTTTCTAAATTTGGCTGTGTTTGGGCAGGTAGGGACGGTCTGACACACAAGATTTCGTTTTCCATAATCTGGCTGGGAAGCACCAGCCCTGATAAAGCTGCTGCTCAGCGCCAAGGCAGCTACACGGTTGCCATGGTTACCACATGCTTATTTTCACCATCTTCCTCACCTCAGCCGGGGTGCCCCGGCATTCCCAACCCTGAATCCCCCCTGACCTCAATCGGGGTGCACTGGCATTCCCAGCTCTGAGTTTCCCCTGACTCCAGCTGGGTGCACCAGTATCTCAAATTCTGAATCCCCCCCGGACCTCAGCTCATTTCCTGATACTCCAGTTTGGATTTCCTGATGCTCCCGTGACCCCCCCTGTCACCTCAGGGCAATTTAAGCCCTGATCTCTTCCACCTTTTTGTTGCGGATCTCATCCTGTTTCTCCCTGTGGATACAATCACTCTGCTCTCTGTGGATCCCATCCTCCCACTCCCCGTGGATCCAGTCCTGCTCTCCGTGGATCTGTTCCCCCTGCTCTCTGTGGATCTGACCCCTGCGGATCCTGTCCCCCCCTGCTCCCGGTGGCTTTGTCCTACAGCCCGGTAAATCCCGGTCACAGGGAAGCGCTCCTCGCCATGGCAACGGCGGGATTGCGTCAGGGCTTTTCTTCCCAACTGCAAAGCTGGATGAGCAACTCCCTCGGGGACAGGAGTAAGGGAGAGGGGAATATTCTTTTCCCTGGGGCGCTTTGGGACTGCCAGTTCCCTAATCCAGCCTTGGTTTGGTGTTTGCTCGCGGGTCCAAGGCTGCCATGGGCCAGACACGGTGGGGACAGCGAGGGGTCCTGTGCTGGGGACACCGAGGGGACACTGAGGCCTCCCGTGCTGGGAAGACTCCGTGTCCCTTCCCTGCTCCTGCTATACGATGATCTTGCAGGCAAAACCGGCAGGGAGCCAGACGCTTGGTGTTGGATGGGGTGGAGGCTCAGCGATGAGCTCTGCTCCAGCCCGGCCTCACATTCCCTCCTTTCCTGCAATCCCAGCAAAAAAAAAGGCAAGGGGAGGCGGCTCTTGCGCCCTGCAGGATGTGCTGGGGCGTTCGGAGCTCCCCCAGCGCTGTGCCTGGAGCAGGGGGGACGCTCCCAGGGGCTTTGCCAGGCTCAGGAGCAGGAACGCGGGGGGAAGGAGGGTGCCTGGAGGGCTTTGTTTGCCGCCAGCCCCGGGTGAGGCACAGCGCCACAGGAGGAGGAGATGCGGCACCCACTGCCCCGTCCTCCCCTCCCCCGAGCACTCCCATCCCCATCCCTGGCCCGGAGGAGCTGCTCGGTGATTTGGGCGCCTCATCAGAGCAGCGCCCGGGGCGGGGGCTGCCCTTGGCTCCCCACAAGGTGCCGGGGCTGYCGAGCAGGTTTGGGCTCAGCTGCTGCGCGGCTCTGGGCAATTCCGTGTGTGCCATGAGTGCAGGGATTGGGAAAAGTGCCTACAAACACCACAGCAAGGGTGGGCACCCCCAGAGAAGCCCGAGCTGCCTGGGTGTGGGGTGGGCTGGAGGCAGGAGAGAGGCTCATGCTGATGTGGGAATGGCACGGGGTGAAGTTGAAGGCAGGACTCCTCCTGTCACTGCTCCCCCCACGACATTTCCATGTGAATCTATCCCTGCTGTGCTGCTGGACAGGCTGAACTTCCAGGAAATCATTGACAGGATGTTCGGTCTTACAACCTCTGCCCTTGGAAGCTGTAAAAAATAGGTGATAAAAACATCAGTCATGTGTGGGGGGATTGCTCGAATCAGCTCCAGGTGATCCCTGAGGTCCCTCCAGCCCCTGGTGATTCACCATTTCCCATGGCTGCACCTGTACACACAAACAGCTCCGCTCCAGAGCGGATGTTTGCACTCCCTGAGGAAGTGCTGGCACTTTTGCCAAATTGGGTCACTCAGCCCTGCTCACAGCCAGATCCAGGTGACCGAAATTAGGGCTCAGCCAGGGGAAACACCCATGGGTGCTCAGGTCTGGAACTCACACAGGAGTGAACTGTCCTGTGTGGTGTTGCCTGTTTGGGACCCCTGGCCAGGTTCCTTCTGCTGCAGGAGGTGAATCCTGGGCTCTTTCAGTGCTTAATTAACTGCCCTAATGACTGGTGCAAGCTGCCTGCCTGGCTGCTCCCAGCACTGCTTCCAGCCTGTGGGACATGCAGGGACGTCCCTGAGCCCCTTGGGCTGGTGACACGGGGCAGCTGCAGCCCCCGTGTGCAGCCTGATCATGGAATATCCACGAGGATTGTCCAGTCCACAGCTGATGCCATGTCTGAGTGGTCTGGAGCACTGAACCCTCCTGGCAGCAGCACACAGTGTCCATTTGGCCCAGCTCTTGCCTGGTGTCACTGGTGACTCTCACTGTCGAAGCAAAGGCATCGACACGCCCCAGGGAGACAGAAATCACACTTTTGGGACACAACCAAGCAGGGCTGTGCTCGCCACTCCCTGTCACAGGAGCTCCTCTGCTCCCAGCAGCCCTTCATCCTGCTGGGACTCAAATTCCCCCGAAGCTGCAAAGGTTCTCAGTGCTGTTTTCACAACACYCGACCTGCCTGGCTTTGTGTGGAGTCAAATCCCAGTGTTTGTTTGTCCCTCGAGGTTTGCAGCGGGGTTGGTGTTGGCTGTCCAGCATCTCAGGCTGGAAAATGGCTCCGTGCATCAAGGTCACTTTATCCWCCCTCATCACAGACCAGAAACGCTCACGTTAATGGGTCTCTAATTTAATCAAAATGCTGTGCCTGTGATTGCAGGGCTGGAATCTTTTCCTYTCTTGAAGGGCAAAAATCAATTTGCAGTAACAGCAGACGCATCTGCTCCCTCCTCCAGGCCTAGGAAAGTGAGTAAATTTTTTCATAGTAGAAAATAATAATATTGGCCTGGTGTGTCATCAATATTGGGGTTTTTAATGTGCTTTTGAGCACTTTGGTGGCAGCATTCTGTCCTTGTGGCTCTGTGAACTCAGAAAAACCACAGATGCGGTGCCCTCGGATTTCGTAATTACTGTATTACCCATGTACAAACTGCCCTTTTCCTGCAGATCCCAAAGGGATCACCACAAATCAGGGAGGAAAAGCCTGATTTCTACACTCTGGGAGGCAAGGAATGGGTGATCACTGCTCAACTGGGCAATTGTGGGCAGGTTTCTCTGCATCTCCAAGTGGTTTGTTTTTCCTCAGTCTCAGAGCCTGGTTTGGAAATCGGTCACCAAATAGTGGTGATTTCTGTACTCCAGTGATTTTCTTCTGGGCAGCCTGGCTCAGACTGGAAATACAAGGAAGGAAGGAAGGGAGGAAGGAAGGCGGCCAGTGGCTTCAAACTCCGTCTGCGAAGYGCAGCGTGGATTACAAGGAGTTTCTGGAGGCAGAGCAAAGGTGTCTGGTCCTGCCTGGGACAGGGACACACACACAGAGTGACCCTGATGTGTCCAGTCCTGTCCTTGGACACAGGACACACACAGTGACAGCATTGCTGTGTTTCCTTCCAGTTTCCTGCTCACTGCTATTCCCTCCCGTGCATCTCCTCCTCTCCAATCTATTTATTCACATGCATCTCTTCCTCTCCAATGTTTCCAAACACTTTTCTACCTGAGATTGTAGTTATTGTATGGAACACTGACCATTTTTATTTTGAGGCCCTTCAAAGCCCTGTAGCCTCTCGATGAGACGCATCTTTGGCTTTGCCAGTTTTCTCTTTCAATACAAAGTTTTTACTGCTGAAGGCATTCTCAACTTTGTCAAASCTCAGGATGTGCGTTTAAAGATTTCAGTCTTTGGGAATAGAGGTTGATGAAAGACTTTTACTTTTAAAGAAAAGTTCGTTGCTTTGACTACTTCTCTCCATCATCTCCCAAGTGGGTGTCGGACAACACTGCAAGGAGGGATTATTCCCCAGGGGACAGAGAGGAGAGCGGCCAGTTCGCGGGGACAGGTCAGGTTTCCCGAGCGGGGCGGTGACCGGACGGGCCGCAGCGGGAGAAGCCGCCGGAGCCCGGCCGTGGGCAGCGCTCGGCGCCCAAGATGGCGGCGGCCCCTGAGGGAGCCCTTTGTCTGCGGCCGCCGCCGCAGTGCGAGAAGGGCGCGAAACTGGGCCAGCCTGGACACGCCCCCTTCGCCAGAGGGGCGGGGAGGCCACGCCCCCTGCCCAATCAGCAACCTCCACTTCCTTCCCTCTCACAGGGGCGCTCCCGCCCGCCTCCGCGCGCGCAGCCAATGGGCGCCGTCCCTCGCGCCCCGCCCCCGCGTGGGTGGAGGAGGCGRGGCCACGCCGTGGTTTTGTTTGCGCGCCCCTACTTTCGCCTCGGCCGTGATTCATTAATATTAATAAAATCCCGCCCAATCAGGTGGGGCAGCGGCGGCAGCGCTTTGGTGACGTGTCGCCCCTCCCTGCAGCGGGCTTCATCTGCATATTCATAAGATAGGCGGGATGAGGCGCGGGCGTTTATAAGGCGCCGCCCCGCCAGGCTCGCCGTACATTTTGCTGAAGCTTTGAAGTGTTGTGTGGACCTCGCACCGCCCGGCTACCGGTGAGCGCAGTCGCGCGGGGCGGCCGCGACCGCACCGGGCCGGGTGGTCCGCAGTGAGCGGAGCCGTGTCCCAGGGGCAGAGGGCCGGGTCCCGCGGGAGGCTGGGCCGCGGCTCCCGACCCGCCGATCGGTGCCCTCTGCGGGCACGGGGGGCACGGCGGAGCGGGCCGGTGTGGGCCGTGTCGGGGAAGGGGCCGCGGCGGGGGG
>JACDOX010000446.1:160167-188718 GCA_014549065.1 Cardinalis cardinalis | reverse complement strand
CCCAGGGCAGGCCGGTAGGGGGCGATGCGGCCGCGCATGCGCGCTGGGCACAGAGGGGCCTGGGCCGGTACCGGGGGTCCCACCGGGGATTGGCGGGACCCGACTCGGCCGCGGCTTCTACCGGGCCCGGTCCCAATACTGCTCCTCTGGCCTTGGCCCTGAGCCTCGCGGAGGCCCAGCTGGGCCCTCGCTCCCGTCTTTCCTGAGGGAGACCCCTTGTAAGGCTGGAGGACCACATAAGGCGTCCGGGAGTATGAGATCACATCGGTGTTGTTATAGGTTGTGTTAGAAGGATTTAATGTTTCAGACCTCGCGGGGATTGTGTGGGTTTTTCGAGTCGCTGACTCGGTTCTGTTGGTTTGGCAGGTCAGAATGGCATCAGATGAGGGAAAGCTCTTTGTCGGCGGGCTCAGTTTCGACACCAATGAGCAGTCATTGGAGCAAGTCTTCTCTAAATATGGACAGATTTCTGAAGGTGAGACTGCAAAGCCACGATGGGATGGTTTCCCTAAGTCTTTTAAATTTCCCTGGTGCTGATGGGTTTTCATTTCCTGTCTCTCCTTTTCACAGTCGTGGTGGTGAAAGACAGAGAGACTCAGAGATCCAGAGGTTTTGGCTTTGTTACTTTTGAAAATATCGATGATGCAAAAGATGCAATGATGGCCATGAATGGAAAGGTGAGGAGGCCCTGGAGTTGATTCTTTATTTCCCATAGTGTGGAGGAAGGGAATCAGAGGTGTGTGCTGTGGCTCAGGCTTTGTGGAAGAACAGATAAATGCCAGTATCTTACATGAGATTATATGGATGTAAAAAGTCTGGTTACATGAATTGATATGTAAAATATATATATATATATATGTATATATATATTGGGAATAAAACTTTAGGTGCCATTATGGAATCTGGATGACTGAGTTATGGCTTTATAGGTATTCCTGTATATGATATATAATATTACAATAATACTCCTTAATTTATTGGGTTTTTTGCGTGTTTGATTTAATTGTGGCATAAAATAGATGTTTATTTATTTCACCAGCAGCGAGTCCTGGCACCGCTCAGCCAACTTAGAAGGTGTGCAACTCGTTCTACATGTGCTTTCTATTTAATTATTTCAATTTGGCTAACTGTGGCTGTGTTTTAGTCTGTAGATGGGCGTCAGATCCGAGTTGACCAGGCTGGGAAGTCCTCAGAGAACAGATCCCGTGGCTACAGAGGGGGGTCCTCGGGGGGCCGGGGCTTCTTCCGCGGGGGCCGAGGCCGGGGCCGTGGCTTCTCCAGAGGTGAGTGCTTGGGGGTCAGTCATGATGTCTGCATGGGGGGGTGTCACTTGTCAGAATGGTTAAAAACCCTCATTTCCATGTATTTCTAAGGAGGTGGAGACAGAGGCTATGGCGGCAGCAGATTTGATTCCAGAAGTGGAGGCTATAACGGCTCCAGAGACTACTATAATAGCAGGTAAGGGCTCTGCCAGCACCAGGCATGGTGGGGAAGCTGTGGTGGGGCTCAAAGCAGCAAAGAAGGAGTTGAGCAGCTGTAAAGCCAAGTTCTGTTTGTCCTGCAGGAGTCAAGGTGGCTATGGAGACAGGAACTCAGGAGGCTCCTACAGAGACAGCTACGACAGTTACGGTAAGTCCTGCTTCGAGCGGGAGCGCTGAGTCTGTGTGCTGTAGGAGCTCTGAACCTGCTGAGCCTGAGCCTGCAGCTGGGGCAGGCTCAGGCTGTGGACGTGGTGGTGCCGGGAGATTCTAATTTAATGCATGTGCAGGAGATGCTCGGATCTAAGGCAAAGCAGGTGTTAAAAAAAAAAAAAGGTGTTCCTGGAGCCCAAACTCGGCTGCCCTAACGCACTGACCCGCGGGTGGGGGAYCTCAGTAGCCAAGTAGCCGTAGCCTTGGAATAATGCAAAGGGAGTAAAATGCTGGAACTTGTCTTTGCTTCAGTGCCTTTACAATTGTGCCTGCTTCTTGTCCTCAGCTACACACAACGAGTAAAAATCCTTCCTGACTCAAGATCGTCCTTCCAATGGCTGTATTTATAAAGATTTTTGGAGCTTCGCTGAAATGGTTATTGTGTAGTACATCTACTTGTATTTTCACTTTTGTAGTATTATCAGTTCTGATCTTGTCATACACAGCCTGGCAGCTTCTGAGACGAGACTGTCTGATTAGACTGTCTCAGAGAAAGCTCTGCTTTCAAGTGGTTTTAATCTTTTTTGAAAGCACTTCAGATTTTATTTTATCCTCCATGAATGAGCCAAGGTGTTCGTTTTTGGTTGTTTTTTTTTTTTTAAGTTGGGGCCCCAATTCAGTTTCTTTTGAGCTAGCAAGGACCTTGTACCAATGTTCACTAGAAGCTGAACAAGCTGTGGACTTTTTTTCTTCCTTTTTTTTTTTTTCAAGTGCATTACCTTCGTCTTTTGTAACATTCCTTTAGTGTAGCAAGGTAGGAATGCAGCTTGGGTTCCGTTGGAAGGCAAACCACCTTGATATATCTAAAGAGAAACGTGCTTGTATGTTCAACCCGCATAACGGTATTTTTACTGTTGTAATGATGTAAATGACCCAGAACTAGACTTGCAAACTTACCATAAAGAGGTTCTTGAAAATGTTTATTTATATTGTCCTTTTTTACTGGAAGAAATATGCATATTCCATTGCTGTTGTATTTGAAGTGGTAAAGGATTCCTGTATACAGTTTTCTTTGGCTTTACGAAGCCTATTAAAAGACCGTCTGAAATGAACTCTGCTCCTGACATTTACATTTCATTGCACAACACAACCCTTGGAGACGAAGAACAGTCTTGGGAGCGAGAGGAGGAGATTAGGGACAGTGGCAGAGCTGGCCGGACGATTGCCCGGGCGCTGGAATTTTAATCCTAAAATCGGTCTTGACATCTGAATTGGCCAAGAAATTTCACATAACGTAGTCAAACCTTGTCTGTAGAGGCTGGAAGTACAAACCTGAGGGCGTGCTAGGAGCGAAGTGCAGTTGGAATGTTAGGAAGGATTATGGATGTTTCCTGCAAAGCTGCTGTAGGCTACACTGGGAAGCTGTAGAGAAGAGCCAAGTGCTGTAGTCCCTGGGCTGTTCCCTGCGTGCCGAGCGCGTGTGCRATGTAGGGGAATGCCGGGCTTAGCTTAGCTGTGTCATTGCTTACAAGTTCTAAGAATTCTTTGCTAGCAAATGGAAACTGCAGTGTCCTTGGAGAAAAGAAGTGTTGTGCCTCCAACAGAAACCTCTGAGACGAGAGCTGCTCTCTTGGCTAGTTCATATGTGGAAATAGTCCTGTAATTCGAGGTAACTCCTTTTGCTCATGTCCGCATCCTTCCTCTTGTTGAGAGCTCATTTGAAAGTCTAATGTACCTGTGAAATATTCCTTTTGACAATTTTGGTCAGCTGCTGGAAAAACGTTAACCCATGCCGTATGCAACCTTTGGCTTGTGGCACACCTTGAGTTCCACAGATCAGAGTTGGGCATGCAGCCGTGTCTTGCTGTAGGTACGGAAGCAAGATTGGAACGAACTCCCTGACTCGATATGTGTTCATCTATTGAGACTCTTCCTAGACTTCATTAAGTTGCTCACTTTAATTGTAGCTTTCTTTGCCATCCTACTTGTTGCCATTAACTTTTTCCCATGGCCCACACTTCCTAAGCAGCCATGTCCAAGTGTTAACTCTCTGCTTAGGGGATCCAATCCATGGGCTGGCTGAGCACGGGCAGCAGCCGGCCCGGAACAGTTTTCCCAGACTGTGCTTTGTGGTGTGATGGGTTCAGCGATGGCTTGTGAGACCCTCGTGCGCTGTGAGCTGTGTGGGGAGGTTGGGGGCAAGAGCAGCCTCTGCCCTGGGCTCTTGTTAATGCCTCTTTGCTTTAGCAGGCTGAAGGGACCCGGCACACCCCTCGGAGGCCCAGTGGATCCTGAGCAACCAGAGCTGCGTTCCAGGGATGCTGCAAGTTTGCCAACCAGGTAACATCCCTTTCCTGAGTTCTTTTTTCCTTTGACAGTGTCCCTGTTCCCTATCCCTAAGTGGTACAGTAACCCCCTTCCATTCCTGCATCTTTATCCACCTTCTAATTCTCTTGTGTCCATCTCATTTCAGCGCTGAGACACGTCAGAGAAGACAGAAGGACAGATGTTGGMGTGGGGAGATGAAGAGCTCAAAGCAGTGGTGGTGTTCATTTTTACATGAACCAAATCAGTCAAGACAGAATAAAACACTGAAATGTGGAAAAAACAAATCTCTGGTACTTTTGTGGGAAACAGAATGTTTTTGGTAAAAGTATTTGGTGCACAGCCCAGTTCAGAGCACAGAGCAAACCACCACTGTGGTGCTTGGAGGTGGACACACTCTGCTCCAAGCAGATTAATGTGTGATCCTTGTGGAAAACAAGGTCTTAYAGTGGGTTAAATCCCAAAAATGTGGCAGCTCAGTGATGAAGAGGATTAATACAATGTTGGGAGAGGCTGACARTCTGGATGTGTTTCTGGCAGGAGGTTGCAGGGTGAGAGCAGAGAGTTTTTGGTGATCTCAGCTGCTCCCGCCCTTTTTTTTTGTGTTGGAGAAGAGCTGATTGCTTCATCCTGCCCTTTTCTCCTCATTTGTTTTAARCTGATAAACTCAGAATTTGGTGATGGGCTCATGCAGGAGCCCTGAGGACTTGCTGCCCAAGAGCCATCAGTTCCCCATTTTCCACTGATAGGAGTCTCCAGAYATTCCTGCCTGCAGGAGGGGATTATTGAGCTCACTTTACAAAACCTACTTTTCCTCCTTTAACCTCTTTCAATTTATCTAAGTGAACAGCATTTAAAAAAAGCAATCAGCCATGACACACTTCTGGGGGTTGAATTGAGCAATTCACCAGTGAGGATTTTTTGCATGTTAATGCAGGAGGATATTAAATATAATGAAAGCTGAGGAGTGTGTGAAGTCTTTGCTGATAAAAATGCAGTCAGGTGAGGCTGAAATGAGTTCAGGCTGAAAATACTTACAAATAATGCTTTGTAAGACCTTCCTAAATAGGATGCTTAGACGCAGGCAGAAATAATGAACAGGTGCAAAAATAGCCTGGCTGAAGGTGCTGTTATTTTTGGCATTGCTAATTATGGCATTGAGTTAATGATGTCTTGCTGGGATGGGTGAGGGATCGCTGGAGCCAGGGGCTGGATGTGGAACTCAGTGGCGTCATCGGGACGGTGTCTGGGTGCTGTGGGTCTGATGTGAGCTTGGGTGACCCAGTTTTAACCAAAATGCCCTTTTTTAAAGTAAGACCTGTGTATCCAGGCAGCTTGAACCATTCCCTGAGGAAAAATGGGGAAGTAGAGCAGGGGCTGAAGGGCGGTGACTGAGCCCTGCTCCGCCAGGAAGCGTCTACAGAGGGAAAAATGGGGGAGAGAAAATCTTGAAACGCTCAAAATGCTCCTGTTCCCAGCTGTGTTCGCCATGGGGCGGGAACGGCCTCCCTGAAGGGAGAAAAGAGAAYGCTGAGGGGGAAATGGCGGCTCTGGGGAAGAAGGCTCTGCTATGAAGGGGAAGTGGCTACRCTGAAGGAGAAATGATGACCCTCAGGGAAAAATGGTGGCCTTGAGGGAGGAGGGACAACCCTGAGGGGGAAATGGGGGCTCTGAGGGMGAAGGTCCTGTTATGAGGGGGAAATGGCGACACTGAGGGAGAAATTACGACCCTCAGGGAAAAATGGTGGCCTTGAGGGAGGAGGGACAGCCCTGAGGGGGAAATGGCGGCTCTGAGGGAGGAATGAGAGTCCTGAAAGGGCAATGGCAGCCCTGAGAGAGGAAGGATGACCCTGAGCGGAAAATGGCGTCTACGACGGACGGAGTGTTGCAGTGAGGGAGAAATGGCGGCCTTGCCGAGGGGCACCCAGCTCCCGAGGGCACAACAACAACAACAACAACCCTGAGGGCAAAATGTCGGAGCCCCGCGGCAGCTCCGTGAGCGGGTCACGGCCGGCCCGGAACGGTGCAGCCCCGGAACCCGCGAGCGGTTCCGCGGGGCCCGGGCGGGGCCTGAGCCGCGCGCACCGTCCCGGCGCCTTCCTGCGGCCGCCGCTCCCGCTCCGCCGCCCCGGCCCGGCCATGCCGCGCCTCCTCCTCCTCCTCCTCCTCTTCCTCCTCCTCGTCCCGCACCTCGGCCGCGCCACCGCCCCCAGCCCGGGGAACAGCACGGAGCCGCCGCGGGCGGCCACACGGAACGAGACGCAGTCGGGAACGGAGCAGGAGTCCGGGCCGAGGCTGTCGGTAGGGTCGGGGCTGCCGGTGCTTAGGCGTGCCGTTTATGTGCTGAGCGCTCTGTCGGCGCTGGCCGCTTTCTACTTCATGCTGCGGGCGTTCCGGTGAGTGCAAGGCGGGGACGGGGCTGTATCCGTGTTGTGCTGCTCCCGCTCCTGCTCTTGTCCCCATCCTGGTGTCCCCTGACCCGGGGCTGCGTCCCTGCTGGTCTTAGTTCCCGTTCCCGTTATCTCGGGCTGTGTCCCACTTTGTCCCGGTTCTGGGGTTCTCTTCCCTGCTGGTCCTGCMCCCCCCTGGTCGGGGATGTCACCCTGATTGTCCTGGTCCTGGACCCAGTCCCCCTTGCTTGTGGTAGTGTCCCTGCTTGTCCCGGTTGKCCCTGTGCCCTTGCCCGTCCCCGTCTCGCTCTGGGTCCCCCGAAGCCGATCGATCACCGTGTCCCCTGTCCCTTGCCTGCCCCAATTCTCCCTCTAATCCCTGGGTTTGTGCCCATTTTCGCTGAATCCTCCTCCCTCCCTCCCTCCCTCCCTCCCTCCCTCCCCCAGCCAGGGCTCTGCTTCCCCGGCGCATCCCTTTGGCAGCGAGTCCAAAGCGTCGCTGTAAATCCCTAACACTGTTAATTACCCGAGGTAATTAGCGCTAAACCATCTCCGCTAAAACCACCCGCTGGGTGGGGACAGCGGCTCACTCACTGTGCTCTCCGTGTCCCTCAGCCCCAGGTCCGAGGGCCCCAGAAACGAGCCCAAAACTCATTTCAGGTTGAAGAAGCCCCAGAGGAAGAAGTACGGGCTGCTGTCGAGCCAGGACGAGAACATCGAGCTGGGCTCCCTGGACAGTGACGAGGACACCGTGTTTGAAAGCCGCAACCTGAGGCGGTGAGGGAGCATTTTGTGTGGTTTTTTGTGTTGCTCTTTTCCTCACAAGGGGCTGAGGCTCCTTTCCCAAAGCTGTGGGAGCTCTGGCACAGCTCCTACAAGCAGATCTGCATAAATTAAAACGCCTGTGTGTGGTCTCTGTGTTGGCACACGGATTTATCTCACTTTTCCCTCGTTTTCTGGCCCAGGAAAGTCTCGCTGACAGGGTTATTTGGACACTGCTGTGGGGTTATAGAGCTGTTGGGAGAGGCAGTCCCTGTGCCCAGTCTGGGCCTCTGGAACAAAAATTCCTGGGTTTTTTTTTCCTTCAGCTTAGGAATTGCTTCCAACTCATATCACAGTTCAAACTCCCAGTCCCATCAGGATACGCATTCCTGTTTTCCCAGCAAAATTCCTGGTTTGTTTTGTGTTTTCTTTTATCATTTTTGGGAATTGCTTCCAACTCATATCACAGTTCAAACTCCCAGTCCCATCAGGATATGCGTTCCTGTTTTCCCAGCAAAATTCCTGGTTTGTTTTGTGTTTTCTTTTATCATTTTTGGGAATTGCTTCCAGGTCTCACCACAGTTCAAACTCCCAATCTCACAGGGATATCCATTCCTGCTTTCCCAGCATTGTGTTCACATCCCAAAGTTTGATTTCTGGGGAGGTTGTTTTAAGCAGAGTAGGAATGTCACCTCAGCTCCTCCTGATTTTGGGTGTCTCCTTTTTTTTTTTTCCAGATGACTCGGGACCAGCAGCACTGGCTGCCCAGAATGATGGAGGGTCCAATCCCRGTGGAATCTTTAGTGCTCGAGTTTTATATCTGCTTACAGTGACTTCACTAACAGTCTGAGCCCTTCCATAGCTGGGGCAGGGGAGAGGGGACCAAACCTGTTTTTCTTCACGTGCATTCTTGGGGACATTTCTGGGCAAAGTTGGGAGCTGTTCACTGCACGGGGAAAGGCTGAGGTAAAGGAAATGCTCTTGGATGATTTTCAGCACCTGAAATCTGAGCTCGAGAGCTGCCCCTGTGCCTCATATGCCTCTCTCCATGCCCTGGAAGCATCAGATTCCTTCTCCAGGCTGATCCTCTTTCCTTCACGCGATATCAGGTTACTTCTTTGGGAAGTGTCTCTGTAATCGGCTTCTGGGAGGAGCTGCGAGAGCTCTGGCTCTGTTACACAAACGGGGGTGGGAGGGTGATAGCTCAGACAGAGCAGCTTTGGGAAGGAGTTAAACGAGTTACATTTTGCAGGATTGGCAATTACTGGGATAGTCCAGGTCATTCACGGGTTTACAGGAATGAAAGGGGCCAAAACCCAAAGGGGTCTTTTCCCAAAAGGGCTGGGAATGCCTGGACTGTGCCCAGCCCCAGCTGTGAGTTCACCAGGGACACGTGTGACATCTGCCAAGCTCTGGATACCTGAGGAACAGCCAGATGTGAGCCAGGGAGTGTCTTGGAGCAGCTGATGACTGGAAAAGGGGGACCCCAACCCCTCTTGACTGTGATTCAGGGCAGCCCTGGATGAATTCTCTCCTCTCAAGGACCCTGGAATTTCATTCCCTTGGCTGGTACTGAGGTGCCATCTTTCCTGCAGCCCATTGTTACCTGGATATTTGGGATCTGATTGTGTAGGACGGAAGGTGAATGTGCCAGGAGGTGGTTATTGGGTGGATTTGCTGCTAAATCGGTGAAAACTGCTCGCCAAGTGCTTCTGGCTGTGGCCTTTCATTGAAAACTGGCAGCACATCCTTCAATCCCACTCTCCCCCAAGCTGGTAGTGCCTTTGTTTGGAGAACCCGAGGGATTTGCCCTGCGRGCAGGGAGGGTCCCTGTGGCACCTTTAGGGTGAAAAATGAGGATATTTACCTTTAGGGTGAATCTTTGGAATGTCTGGCTCCTTTCCTTTGGCTTGCAAGTCCCCTGTGGATCAGGGGCACCGGTGGCTCTTGAGAAGGGACAGGGATGTGCTGATGCTGATCAGGGGGAGGCTGGGGGCTGGCAGATGCTGCAGAATCTGCTGAGGGAGTGCTGGGATCCTGTGCAAGCAGCAATTTGTCTGTTCAGGACAGGTGAGGTTTCCTGGAGAAACCCCACCCCGTGGCAGCTCTGTCTCGCATGTGCACCGAGGATTTTAAAATACACACATATATTTTTTTAATAACATTGCCGTGTGCACACAGCGCTTGCATGTGCCCTGTTTTCCCGTCCTTTGGATCCTCTCACGCCTATTTTGGGTGTTCCCTGCTTTGTGGCTGCTGCAGGTGGGAGCAGGCAGAGGTTCCATGTGGGGATTGCTGGGATGGCTCCACCCGGGTCAGCCTCCCTGGGGATGATTGGAGCTCTGTGAGGATCTTTCTTCATCCTGCAGGGCTGCACGTGCTGGAAATTCCCTGGCTCTTTTATTCCTTCTGAAAAGTTGTTCCTTGTGCTGTTGRAGCCTGACTGTCCCAATCCACTGCCATGCTCAGTGTTTGACCAACACATTCCTCATCCCTCCTTTACCTGGAGTGATGCCCCTGAGCATTCCTTAGGCTCCCCTCTCGTTGGGCAGGTGGGGTTTGCAATTCTCAAGTTTCCTCACCTCACAGGAGTGGAGCGTTTGTTTAACGTTAAATTACTCAGATCAGAGGGAGCCTCAAGCAGTAGGTCTTGCCTTGAAAATAATTCTGCTGGAATTAATTTTATCTGGAACAGATGGTTGTGTTTGAGCAGGGAAGGGCGTGGAGCAGGTGATGAGGTGCCTGGGCTGTGCTGTGTAGGTACCAGGGAAAGAAACTGAGGTGCCAACCTGGAATTTCTACACCACTTCCATGTTTTCAGAGACTTGCTGGCCACCTCTAAAGGGTGCAGGGTACAAAGGTGCTTGTGGGGCTGTCACTTGTCCTGGTCTTGGGCTGAAGACAGGTTGGAGCTGTAATCAGGGACCCTGTGAAGCTGTTTCCACTTCCATCCTACCCCTCAGCAGCAGTTGGCGTCTGGATTTGCCCTTTGCAGGCCGTGACATTCCTTCCCTGCTCTGCTCTGAGTCCTTGGAGACCTTTTTTAAGAAGAGAAACCCAAGTGACAGATCTGAGACTCCTTGGGGTGCTCAGCATGATCCCGTTTCTCCAGGAAGAATCAGCTGGATCTGGCACTTCCTGCACTCTGAGCAGTGCCAGGGCAGGGCAGGGGGTTTTGGGGTGCATCCTGCAGGAAACAGCAGCTTTGAACACCTCACATGACATTTCCACAAAGGAGCAGTTCAGGTGTTCCTTCCATTACTCTTTCAGTTGCTCCACGTGTATTTGATACCCTTGTTTTAGGTCTCTTTGCCCCAGTTGGATCTTCCAGTAGATTTCCAGTTGTTTTTCATGCTAAACACAGGAATGCAAATGGAGCTGCCTGTACCTGGTCCTGGGCAGGCTGAGGCCCTTTTCTGCTGCACTTTTCTGTCTCCTGCATGCATCAAGGTGTTGATGGAGAGTCCATGTGCCTGTTGGTCGGCAGGATTCCTGCTCATCCCACCAAAAGGAGCCARTGGACCTGGAACAATCACCACCTGTGTGCATCGAGACTGACTACAACAGTCTGCTCTGAATTAAACCAAATTTTCCAAAGTTTACATTTGGAGGCTTTCTGAGATGCTCTGCTGCTGATACTGGGCTGCCCAAACTGACTGGGCTTTCATCTGCAGGGTTAATGGGATCCATGGCAGCGGGGTGAGATCAGCTCTGGTGGTTTTGTTCTGTGCCTGGGGTGGGACCTGCAGCCCTGCCAGGTTCTGTGCCTGTGGTGGGAGTTAATAAACAGCACTTGAGTACGTTGTTGTCTGAACTCYCCAGGGAGCAGCTCATGTCTTGCCCTCCTGGAACTGCTGATCTGTCTTTAAACAGCTGCTTGCCATGGTATTGATCCATGGTTTTCTTGTCATTGCATCCCCTCCCTTGTACCTGGAACCACTGGAATAAAGAATTCCAGCCCACCCATCCCTCCCTGCTGTGTGCATGGGCTGCTGTGGTGAGCTCATGGATTTAGGGGGTCCTTGGGGTTTTCCCCCTGCTCACAGGGCAGTGACACTGTGCTCCCAGGGCTGCTGCTCCTCTTGTGTCCTGTCTGGAAGTGTCCAAGCCCAGGTTGGATTGAGCTTGGAGCCACCTGGTCTATGGAAGGTGTCCCTGCCCATGGCAGGGGGTGGAATGAGGTGAGCTTTAAGGTCCCTTTCAAACCATTCAGTGACTGCATAATTCTCCCATCATCTCTAGGTTGGTTTCAGTTTTCTGAAGTCTCCTCGTTTCTCCCTGTTCTCACATTCATCCCTTTTATTGTACAGAGGACCAAATAAAGTCTCTGTGATGCCAATTCCAGCCTCTCACAGCAGCAGAACTAAGTTCATTTTGCGTGTTTGGAAGTGAGGGAGGAGATGCTGTTCCCTGGATCATACAATCATGGAATCTCCTGAGTTGGGAGGGACCCACAGGGATCATTGAGTCCACACCCCAACAATCCCACCCTGTGCATCCCTGAGGGCAGGAGCATCGTCCAAACTGGAGTTCTTCCAAACTGCTCCTGGAGCTCTGGCAGCCCTGGGGCTGGGACCATTCCCTGGGGAGCCTGGGCAGCGCTCAGCACCCTCGAGGGGAAGAATCTTTTCCTAATACCCAACCTTAAACCTCCCCTGACCCAGCTCCAGCCCTTCCCTCAGCTCCTGCCCCTTTTCCCAGAGAGCAGAGACGGGAGCTGCCCCTCAGGAGTCTCCTCCAGGCTGGGATGGGAATGTCCCAGCTCCTCCCTGCAAGGAATTCATTCCAGAACAAACCCAGGGGCGTTCCCTGACTCGCACCTGCTTCTCATCAGTGGCACTGAGGAAAAGGAAGCCACATTCCCCCTGTCCCACWCTGTCACCCTCCCGTGTCCCCATGTCCTGGAGCAGCCGAGGAGCTGGGAGGGTTTTGTTTGCTCCAGGATTTCCCCTCGTTGCTGGTGGGGTTCTGGGGGGCAGCGGGGTCAGGGCACGCCAGGAGCTGGGGCACAGGGGATCCCTGTAGGTGGCACTCACAGACCAGACTTGCAGCTGCCAGGGCACTGCCGGCACCTGGGGAAGCTGCAAATGAATCCTGGTGCCTTGGAAGGCAAATCTGCCTCTTCCAGCAGCTGCCTGGGATGAGCTGGAAGGACCCTTTGGGGGTTTTGTCTCTTTTGGCATCGGGGTGGGAGAGCAGCAGGTTTTGGGGTGGCTCCTGGGGAGCTGTTGGGGTTTCTCTCTCAGGGGAGTGTCTCTCTCAGGAGCAGGGGAGAGTCTTGCCCCGGCTCCACTTGAACCAGGCTCCACCTGGCCCTGTCAGGGCTTGTTTGGGAAAGATTTTTATGATTCTGGGCTTGCAAGGTTTCAGGATGCCCTGGTTTGATGGAGTGATGCCACCGGCTCCAGCACAGACATGAACAGCAGCGCCCTGAGGGCACCCCGGCTTTCCTGGGCCAAATTAACCGCAGTGCTAATGAACTAACAGCATTCCCTGTGCAGCAGCATGGGCAGGACACCATCACCCTGTCCAGTTAGATTGGATATGAGGGGAAAATTCCTTCCCCCAAAGGAAGGGATCCRGCCTGACTCAGTAGTGGTGTCACCATCCCTGGAAGTGTTCAGAAGACCCCTGGGTGTGCACCTGGGACATGGTTTAATGGCCCCCTTGGCGGTGCTGGGGGGGAATAGTTGGACTTCATGATCTCAGGGACCTTTTCCAAAAAAATTCCATAATTCTGTGCTTCCACACTCCGTCTGTGTGCGGTGCTGGGAGCTGCCACGGGATGTGAACCGAGTGCTTGTTCCTTTTCAGGCTCAGGGGGCTGTTACCCCAATTAGCACTAATTGCTGTGGCCCTTGGTGCTGGACCAGCTGCAGCTGTGCTGTCCTCCCCTCATCCCTGTTCCCTGCTCTGTGCCATCCCCTCTTCCCGAGCTCTCAACGGGGGCCAGGCTCCGGCTGGCGCTGGCTGGGATTCCAGTCACAAACACAAGCTGGCGGCATGGATCTGCTCGGAATTTATTTTAAACTCGAGGTAAAGTGCTCTTGATGCTTTGGATGCAAATTTCCTTCCCTGGAATGGGAGCTGCGGGGCCGGTGGAGTGCCAGGGAGCTCTTTTGATTCCAGAGCCTGTTTGCTGCTGCGGCTCCTCACGCCGCGCTCCGTGGAGTGCGAAATCACCTCTGCGGCACAGCCCGGGGAGGGAGCACTGCTGAGCTCTTCTCTCTCTTCTCTCACTCACTGTCCCCTGGTTTTAATGAGGGTTTGTGTCTAAAGTTGGGGTTTTTTAGGTTTTGGTGGGGTTTTTTGTGGTTTTTTTTGGTGTTTTTATGTGTGATGGCAGTCTGTGTGTGATTTTTCTGGTCCCTATCTGGAGAAGAGATGGTCCAAATCCCTCCAGCACCCCAAGGAGGAAAAAGAGAAAATTTTAGAGAATATAGAATATTTTAGAATATAGAAATTTAGAATATAGAAAGGATATTTTAGAAATGTAGAAATATTTTAGAAATTTAGAATATAGAAAGGGTACTCCATTCATGGATTTTGGACTTCTTTGTCACTGCATTTCTCCAGTACCAAATGAACCTTAGGATTTTTTAGGAGGCATTAACCAAGGCCAGGTCTGGATGGGGCTTGGAAGAACCTGTTTTAGTGGAAGGTGTCCCTCCCCATGACAGGAGGTGGAAATGAATGAGCTTTAAGGTCCTTCCAACCCAAACTATCCTGGGATTTTCTCCATGGGCAGCTCTGGGTCGTGGGTTGTCCCCATGGACACGCTGGGCTCTCATTGGGGCCAAGCCCTGGATGGGTGAGCAGCTGAGTGTGGTCAGGGGAAGGTGTCACAAATCACAGATTTTGTCCCATTTATTGCTCATACACTCACTGGRTGGCTCTGGGTACTTTGGTGTGACTTTGGATGGTTTTGGAATTTCCCCATGAACGTTTTCCGCTGCACTCACTATTCTCCTGTGGCTGTGTCCCTCTCATTGTGGGCAGGGGCTGGGTGGTCTTCCTCACCTTCATTCCATGGACACTGGCATTCCAAAATGTGTCTCTGGGTTGCTGTGGAATCGGGTGGCACATTGGGAAGGAAGCTGGGAATGTTTGAAAACCTGCTGCRGAGTCTCTGATGTCTCTTCTGTTCCACTCAACAAAGCACCTCTACACAACAAGCAGATTTTCCTGTATCAGAAATTACCTTTACTTAGTTGGCTTTTTGTCTAAATCCTCCTTCTGATCTTTATTTTTTTCCCTTCCATCATGGAAAGGTGAATGGAAGTGGCACTTCAGCCACCAAAGCCTTTCCTTTAGAATTGCTGCTTGTTTTTTGTTTTAAAAATTTTCCAAGGGGGCTTTGCAGGGGAGGAGGAAGGAGCGTCCGCTTTTCAAGTGACTCTGGGGAATAAAAGTATAAAGGACAGGAATGATCAGAACTGTGCTGGCAACAGAACAATATTTTATTTTTGAGTACCAGAGCTAATTGGAGAAGGAATTCACATGACAATTTTTGCAATCTAAGGATAAGTAAACATGAAAGAGGCTCTGAGCTCCTGAACGTGCAATTGCAGTGGGAAGGGGGGGGAACAGCCCAAAAATTAAATTGGAGACAATATCTTAGATGTTACCATCTCATGTTTGCTTCTCACAGTGCTGGATCAGTCATGAGCTGAAGCTCATGTCCAGGGATACCTGTTAGGGGGATGGAATTTCCATGCACCCATGGGCTGGAATTGCCAGAAAAAGAGGATTTTAGGTCTGATTTGCTGGAAGCACTTCCATGGRTTGTGGGATTGCTGTGGATCTGAATAGATCCTGTCTCACCAGGGATTAGAGAACCTCTAAGCCCTCATGGAGAGGTGTTTGTAGACAATTACCAGCTGCTTTACTTAACATGGAATGTGGGGAATATTGGGGGTGATGGGTCACATCCAGTGCTGGGAAATGGCACTGAAATGGCACTGAAATGGCACAGAACTGGTGTGTGGGCACCCTCCTCATTCCCTCTCCCATTGGAAGCATCTCCCAGTGCTGGTGTGATTCTCCTGCCACGCTGGAACCCCCAGGAATTGCTGTTGGCAGCACCTGGACATCCTCAAAGTGCTTCCATGTGCCACGTAATTCAGAGCCTGGAAATGGGGATGTCGAGATTTCAGCTCTGCAGACAGAAGAGTCCATTCCAAGGTTATGCTCAGCCCCTGCAGAATACCAGGAGGTTTGTCCTGCTCCCTGTGAGCTGAAGGCAGAAGGTTTCCCTGGAGAGGCTCCAGCCCCTCCCTGGTGCATTCACTCTGCCCCACTACGCTGCTGTTACRTTCAGGTGGTTAATTACTCTTGCTCTTTAAAAGAATAAAACCTCATGTACTTAAAATAATCCCAATTATTTCATTGTTCAGCCCGAGCTGAGCCCAGCCACCCCCGCTCCTGCAGAACTGCTGGAAAGGCTGCTCCTGACAGGGAAAAACTGATGGGCATTAACTCCATGAGCAGCAGCTGAGGGGATTGAGGATTTGGGGGGGCCATGGTGCTGCTCTACCTGCAGCCCCCAGACGCCTCTCCAGGACATCCCAAGTCCAGTTCCAGTTGATGTATGGCAGGACCTGTTGCAGTAGGACAAGGAGTGATGGTTTGAAACCAAAAATGCTGATTTAGAGCGGATAAAAGGAGGAAATTCTTCCCCGTGAGGTGGAGAGGCTCTAGTACAGGTTGCCCAGAGAAGCTGTGGCTTCCCCATCCCTGAAAATCTTCAAGGCTGAGCTGGACAGGGCTTGGAGCAACCTGGCATAGTGGAAGGTGTCCCTGCCCATGGCAGAGGGTGGAACTGGATGGTTTTTAAGGTCCCTTCCCACCCAAACCATTCCAGTGTTCCATGACGCTGCTGAAACTCAGGCTGGSGGTGCAGGGCTGGCTCTGCCTGCTGGGGATGCCCGGGAGAAGCAGCTCCTGAYGGGATGTTCTGATGGAGGGGTGGCTGGGGGGGGGCTCATCTTACCAAGGGGACCCTCAAAGGAGCCGAGCAGGATCGTGGCAGCGCTTCCATCTCTGCGTGTGCCAGAGGCACAGCGGGACCTCGCGCGCGGTGGCTCAGACTCGCTCGTGCCGGGGTATATCGGCGTGTTTTGATCCTTTTTCTTGCCAGTGTTATTTTAATCCRCTTTTCTCTCACATCAAACTCCTCTTTCCGCAGAACACAGAGAGGCATCGGGTTTGTGCCCTTTGTGATTGGTAGCAAAGGGCTGTGATAGCGCGTTTTTCCTTTAGAACTGCAGGTTTTATCCCTGTGATAACTTTAGCTGCGCCACAGTCATCATTCGGGCTTCTTGGCTGGCTCAGATGAGTGCAGGGAAAACGCTTCCCACATTTATTAGAGGAAGAGAAGGCTGAGAGTTCTTAGGAAGGTTCCCACTCCTGTCMCCCAGGAGTTACCTGCTGGCTCAGGTGGGTTTGGAAAGCAGCTGAGTTCAACCGAGATCACCTTCTGCCTCRTCTCAGGTGGGTTTTATCAGACTTCAGATCAAGGTGTTGGTTGGCACCACTTCCATGTGGATGATGGCCAGGAGCAGCCTGCTTTTCCTGGGAGCTGCACAGTCAGAGGGAGYCCTTTCCCTCCAAAGCTCTTTCTGTGTTTCCCACATGGAAAGTAACGTGTAGGGAATGGGTTTTTTTCAAGTGAGGGAAGGATTAAGGCACAGCAAGAGCTGATTTGCCAAAGGACACCCGGGGAAGTGGTGATGGATCAGGGATGGAAGTGGAATCCTCAGCTCAGTCCGTGCCTGCCCCACCACCCTTTTCCTTCCCGGCTCCCTGGCTGCCCAGGTCTTATGGGATAACCAGGACTTGGATTTCCATCCTCTTAAAAGAGGCAATTTAAGGAGCTTTCCAGGGGAGCAGAGCYGCAGGTCACCTCCTCGCCGCTGAAGATGTTTTTCTCCCGCTTTCTCCATCCTCGTGCTCCTTCAGAGCCTCTTTGCTCTGCTCCTTTCCCAGCGCTCAGAGCCATTTTCCCAGCTTCAAAAGGTTTCCTAATTACCCTAATGAGGTCAGGAGAGACCAAACGCTTCTGTGACTTAAAGCAGGGGTAGGAAGGGCTTGGGAGGGGGGAAATATCCCGACTGGTGCCTGAAGGAGGTGTCGTGGGAAGGCAGCGTCTCCCCCTCCGCACGTTCCCCCCACCTTCCCATCTCCAGCAGAAGGGAAAAAAAAAAAGGAAAAAAAAAAGGGAAATGTGGACAGAAGGTCTCAAATGTATCAAACAGCTTTTAAAAAGAAATTCCTTTTGCCTGTCAAAAGAACAAACAGATACACCAAAAACTGTCAGAATTAGTGTTGGAGTAATTGCGGCAGCTCTCCAAGGTTAATGCTCCATTAACGAGCAGCTCTCACGCAGCTAAAAGCCAGGACGAGACAGGTTGTCAAAGGCTTCCAGGAGATTAAAGCGCTGCGTTCCCAGCCAAACTCTCCCGTGGATGTTGTTTGGGAGGGAGGGAAGGGGGGTGTTTGTGGGGTGGAAGCGTCACCAGCCCTGGCGTTGGCGGAGAAGCGTGACCCCGAGCCCAGGGATGGTTTCCAGGCCTCGGTCAGGTCGCTGCCCCTGGGGCCTGACTCGGTTTWAAACACTCCAGGAATTTTTCAGCACCTTTGGGCCGAGGTTTAGATGTGTCCTGAGGGCAGCCTCGGGTCTGTGGGATCTGCTCTGATTGCCAAGAGGAGTGGGGCCAGGGTGAGGGGGATGCTGGGGGCTCTGGCACCTCAGGAATTAATCCTGCCTGGGTTTCAGGCAGCCAAGGCAATTCCTTGTGATCCCAGCATAATTTGGAACGGGATTGGGGTCTGATTTMATCTTCAGGCCAGTGCAAGCCTCATTTAAATAGAACTGACCTTGCTAATTCTTTTGTAGAAGAAAGGAAAACCATTCCAAACTTCCAGTGAGGAAGCATCACCTGGGGACATGTGATCCAGTGATCCAGCAGTGAGAGACCCAGCAGCAGCTTTGGGATCATCTTCCCAGGGGCATCTGGGTGTTCAGCACAGCCCTGACTGCTCGTGGTGGATGTGGCTCTGAGCTCAGGGTTTTGTAAAGCAGAGCTTTACAGGAGCTTTGTGCCCTGGCAAAGGTAGGGTTTGGGGAYTGTCCTGTGGAGGGCTGGGAGTTGGGCATTATGATCCCTGTGGATCCCTTCCAGGTCAGGATGTTCTGTGATCCTGTGATTCTAAGGTGGGTTTTGAGTGGGAAGAGCCAATTACATTCCGCAACCTTGGAAATGTGGTGCTGAGGGCCACCCTGAGCCGTTTCCATCCCACCTTCTCCATGCGTGAACAAATCCCCCCTCAAAAGGTGCCAGTGGCTTCCTGCTGCTCCTCGTGATCCCATGTCCTGTGTCCAGGCTGTGGCTGGTCACAACTGCACTGTGGGGTGTTGGAGACCCCTGCCAGGACCAGGACTTTGTTCCTTGGGGATGTGGGAGCCATTCCCACACCCCAGTGCAGCAGCCTGGGTTGAGAAGGCTGGCGAGGGAATGGAAAAGGAGAGGAAAATGATCTAAGTGGTGAGGCTGAGCCTTGTGAAGGGGCTGGTGAGGAGCAGGGGGGTCCCACAGTGCCAGAGCCATCTGGGGTGACACTTTGGAGCAGCAGGGACACAACATCCCCTCGGACCCCTGGAAGCAGCTGCACCCCCATAATGTGGGACTGGGATCCACCCTGGGATCTGCAGGAGGGTGGGTCAGTTTTGGGGGGTGAATTGGCTCAAGGGAGGTGTGAGAGGCCTTTGGAAGGAGCAGCCACGGGCAGGGGAGATGAACAATGCCATGATGAGGGAATTAAACCTTTCCTGTGCTTCTCTTTCCCCACCCTGATATAATTTCTGAGGATCAGACCTGGGGTGCAGCAGGACCAGGCGGGGTGAGTCGTCTCCACAAGAGCAAAACAAGCTCCTGCCCAGCCCCTGCCTCTTCATTAAGTCGATTTGCATTCCTAATCTCCATTTTCCGTTATTATTTTCCCCCTTGTGCGGAGTGAGGGAGATTTGCATAAAGTTCCTTTTTTCTTGTTTTTGTTCACGCTCAAGGTCAGAGACTCGGTGAGACACTGACGAAAACAATCCCCTCCTCACCCTCCTTTAATTCTTTGCAGAAACATGTCCTGGGGATTTTAACATAACAATTGCTGGGGAAGGAAAGGGGGGACCCTGCATGGAGCCCTTGGTGGGGGGAACCTAAAGGGAGCCCTTGGAGGGAGGAGACCCCAACAGAGCCTTTTCTCCCTTTCTGTGCTGGAAACRAGCTGCCCAAAGGAGAGATGGAAATCCATGGCAAGGGAAGGGGGAGCTAGATCTGGGAGCAGCACCAGTCGTGCCTCATCCTGCTGAAATGGGAGAGCTGGTCCAGCTCAGCCTGTGCCAAACCCTCTCTGAGCTGGGAGCACCAAGCAGCACAGCCAGGTCCTGTGCCCTGGCCAGGGCACCTGCTTGGTTCCTCCAGCTCCGTGTGCTCACAGGGAATGGTGCTTCCCTGGGACAGTTCTATCCCATTTCYTGTCTGGAATCCTTGGAGTTGAGGGATGCCCCGTTTGGGGATGCTTGGGACACCCTGGGCCCTTGCAGCAGTGGGAGCTCTGGGATTGATTTCTGAGCTTGGGAAGGGGTGGTGGTCTCTCAGAGGGAGCCCCAAATCCTCTTGTTCCTTCTCCTCATGGTTCCCATAGGGAGCAGGGCTGGGTGATGGGGCTCAGGCATCGCTCCCACCTCCAGGTGTTGGGACAAGGACAGCAGCCCCTCCCAAGGAATCCAGTTTCCCTATGGCTGGTTAAAGGAAGGAGGAAAAACTCTCAGCCAGCTGCTGAGGGGCTCGTGTGGAGCAGCCCTTTCCCCTCCATGGAACAGTCAGGTTTCTGATTTCCAGATTTTTCCTGATTTTCCTGGATCTGGAGCTGCATTCAGAGCCTGGGATGGGGCACAGGGGACACCTGAGCTCTGCATGTGCCCAGTGGGTTCTGAACCCCTTAAAAGGGGGAAAATCCCTTTTTAGCCCTGGGGTGTTTGCAGGTTTCTGCTGGATATGGGGAGGAGGGAGTGAGGAATTGGCTCCTTTTCATGTGCTCAAGCTGTGATGGTTTAAACGTGTCTAAATCATGCAAATCCCAGGGTTTGGGCATGTCTGAGGAGTCCTGGGGGGCTGCTGAGTGACTGGATGGTGGCAGATGGTGGCTTGGGAGGGTGATGGCCCGGCTGCTCCCGAGTGACCTGGATGGGAACGGGRAGGGATTGACTTTAGGAGCAGAGGAATGTCGGGGATTGACTTCAGGAGCAGAGGAATGTCAGATAGCCGGGCCAGGGCTGGCAAGAGCAGGGAGATGGGTTTTGTCTGGTGCTGTGAGCACGGAAATATGTCTTATTTCCCAGAACTGGGAGGTGCTTTTTTCCCGAGGATGCTCCAGGGCTCTCAGCTCCCGTGATGTGAGTGTTTTCATGGCCCTTTAATGCTTCACTAGACAGTTTGAGCTGCCGCCTCTTAATGCCCCAGCAAAGCACTGAATGCTCCGGAGCGGAAAGAGCAGCAAGGAAGGAGGCTGATGGAAAAGAGAGGAAAAGAGGCTGTGAGGAGACACAAAATCAGGGAAAAGTCACCTTTTCCCTTTCACATGCCTGGTCCTGGCTGTTGTGAAGGCAGCTGGATGCTGAGGGTCCCCCCAGCTTCTGCTGCTCCTCCTGGGCTTTGCTCACCCTCTTTCTGCCCTTCCTGGGCTCTGTCCCGCGCCAATGGGCACATGGGGGGATGAAGGTGGTCCCTGGGCCACTAGAGGGGACATTGAAGGGCAGATATTTGGAGCCTGTCGGGATTCTCCTGACCTCTGGTTCCCCTGGTGAGCACAACAGGGCCGACATCCATCAGATTGGTGCCCTGGTGATCCCAGCCCGCGTGTGCCCTTCCCAAAGCTTGGGAGAGGCCAAGGACAGGGGGGAAAATTAAAAAAAAATGAAGTTTTAACCCACCCAGGGGAAGTTTGGCCTCCAGGGGAGGGGAGCCGCCGGCTCTCCTGCTCTTAATTCAAGTCATTGCATTCCCCGCACTCGGTGTCCCCTCCCCGGCACCGCTTGCCCTGCGGTTTGATCCGTGCGTACCAAAGGTACCGCCTCGGGCTGCCACATCGGCATCCTCGGTCGCCATAGGAACGGGAGCTGGGGGTCCCCGGGGCCCAGCTCCGGGGGCTGAGCTCCAGCGAGCCTCTGAAGCTGCTCAAGGCCGGGGGGAGCGCACAGTGCCAGCCTGGGAGCCCCGCAGCACAGACAGAGGTTATTGGTGTCAAAGAACCCGGCGGCTCCGCGGGCTGAGCCGCGGCTACAGCTGCTCTTAGCTGAGGGGAGTGAAAACCGGGAGGAGGGAAAGGGGAGAGCTGGGAGCCAGAGCCAATTATTGCCAGGGGGGTGGGAGGAAGAGGAGGAAGGTGATGGAGATGTCAGCGGTGGGGAGGATGAGGCTCAGGGCTCGGTTCAATACTGATCATGCAATCATTGGATGTCCTGGGGGAAGGGATCCGCAAGGATCATCGAGGCCAGGTCATGGGGATGTGCTGTAGGATGGGGRTGATGGTTTTAAACTAAAATAGGGTGGATTTAGACGAGGTATAAGGTAGATATCTGTCCCTGTGAGGGTGGGGAGGCCCTGGCAGAGGTTGCCCAGAGCAGCTGTGGCTGCCCTATCACTGGAAATATCCAAGGCCAGGTTGGACATTGGGGCTTGGAGCAACCTGGGATAGAGGAAAGTGTCCTTACCATGGCATGGGGTGGGACTGGGTGATCTTTAAGGCCCTTCCATCCCAAACCATCCTGGAATTTCGTGACCTAAGGAATCATTGAGCTTGGAGAAGACCCTGAGGATCTGTGCCCCTCTCCACACAGCTACTGTCCCCAATGCTTGGGAATTCAAGCAGGCCTGGGGGTTTGAGCCTTGGCTGTGGCTGAGCCGGGGGGCAAAGGCAGCTGCTCCCTGAGGGGACACAGCCCCGGGGGCAAAGGCAGCTGCTCCCTGAGGGGACACAGCCCCGGGGGCAAAGGCAGCTGCTCCCTGAGGGGACACAGCCCCAGGGGCAAAGGCAGCTGCTCCCTGAGGGGACACAGCCCCGAGGCCTGTGGTCCCCGCTCCCCACCCCTGGTGAGTGACACGCGGAGCCGCCCGGCTCCCTGGAACCACCTCCACCTCCTAATTGCTGACAGTTATTTACTGTAAAGACAGGAGCACACGCACCACCGCCTCTGACAACTCGTGTCAAAGCCCCGCCAGAAACTATCGCTTTACAGCTTTATTTCTTGCCCCTTTTTGTTTTTTTTTCCCCAAACAGATCTATTCCCTCTCCCCTCCGTGCTGCTCCGCGGGGCTCCCTGCCCGGAGCCATCCCAGGATCCCCCCCCTTTTGCCGGTCCATGCCTGGCTGGGCGCTGACAGACGGGTGCAAACGGAGGCTGGCGGAGCCCCCCGCACGCCGCCGTGTTTATTTGCTGTCTCTCAGCCCCTCGATGTTCAAACATAATTGGTTCTGCTCGGCGCAGTAAACACTGATGTGTCGCATCAGCGAGCCGGAAGGGCACCTACACGCAATTAAAATAATTGGGCGCGTACCTGGCTCTGATCCCCCCCTCCCCAACGCTGTTCTCCCTTCGTCTCCTCCTTTGTTCAGTCCTCTCAGCCCATCCCGCTCCTCTCTGCCGGTGAGGGGGTGCCCCACGGCGTGGGAGGTGTCCCATGGAGAGGGGCATCCAGCACTGCTGGCCTTGGCCTTGGCASGAGTGCAGGATGAGTTCTCCGATGAGGGAGATGATATTCCAGCCCAGACCCATGAAATATAATGAAGGCCCAAGGGACTGTACCAGCTCCTCAGTTAAAAATGATGCTGTTATATTTAGACAAGGTAACTGGAGGCCCCTCCGGACAGCGCCGAGTACAATTTTTTGTTTAATGATTCCATAATCTGATATAATATCGGGCCTGTAAGACATAATGAAGACCTGGGGGAGTTTACATCTTCGCAGCTTTAAAGGGTCCCTGCTCGGGGACGCGGCCAGGTGGAGGTTTGAACTTTGATGCAGTCAAACGTGTTTTTCTCTGGGTTTGTTTGACATGATTGAGGGAATCCAGCAGCCACAGGGAGAGGGAGTGGAGCAAGTGCAGCCGTGCTCACACCAACCCTGCAGCTGGTGCTTGTGCTGAGGGGGGGCACTGGAAGAGTTTGGGGGGGCCCAGCAGGGCTGGGCTGGGATCTGCACGGAGGTGATCATGGTACTGGGGGGGCTTCAGGAGATCGTGGTGGTCTTTGGGAAGTTGTGGTGGTCTTTGGGAGGTTATGGTGGTCCTTAGGGACAGTAATGCCTCCAGAGTGGAGCAGCCAAGCCCTGCTGTGGGCAGGGCAGAGTGAAGGTGCTTCCACCCCAACTCAACCTCTGCTTTTGCCAACTCCTGAGACAGAGTTTTTGGTGTTTTAAGCTATTTTGGCCCAGCCTGGGGATTCCTGCTCCTGCAGCAGCTCATGATGGGTCCTACTGGGACAGCAGTGCCAGCACTGCCAGGCTGGGCACAGTGATGCTCCCTCTGGCTTCTCCCACCTCCCTCAGGGTGAAACCCAGCTCAGCCCCACTCCCTGTGCCGTGATCCGGAACTGCGAGTGGCATCAGGGCTGCTGGCACCAAAACGGAGAGAACAGGGCTGGCAGAGCCTGTGCCACGCTTTGCTGAGCAGTTGATCCCAGGATGAGGGTCAGGATTAGTTCAGTCACTTTGGAGTGACTTTTCCCCCAAAACACACAGCGACACCAAACATCTCCAGGATCAGCATCACCAGTGAATCTCCCTGCTGTGTCCATCTGGGAGCAGATCATGGATCCTCACCTGGAGGAGCCGGTGGTGATACCTGAGCCCGAGTCCCGGGCTGGATGCTCCGGGACGGTTCCTGGTGTGCTCCTGTCTGGGTATCCGTGCCTGGAGATAACCTAATCCCATTTAGCCTCGGAGAGAGCCGGCAGATCCCTCCCCTGGGAGCCAGCTCGCGGCGGGGGGTGCTCTGTAATGAATTCCCATCATTCCAGCACAAAGGGAGCTTACAGGAGCGCTCGCCGCAGAAAATATGAGGGTCGCTGCCCTATCATCCCTCCGAGACATCCGTCGTAGTTCAGTGATTCCCGGCCGCTGACAGGCAGCAGCCCTGGGAGGCAGAGCCGGGCCTCGCCTTCCCGGCTCTCTCCTGCCTGGAAAATGCCTTTTTTTCTGCCAAACCAAGGGATTTAACGCCCTGCCTGGGGCTGTGCTCGCCTGTCACCCCCCTGAGCAGGTGTGTGAGCCACCCCGCGGTGCCCATTCTCCTTCACACCGTTTGTTCGTCTGTATTCCAGCAGCTCCTCGGGGATCCCGGTGGGAAAACTCTGCCCCAAGTCCTGTGCGAGCTGAGAGGTGCCTCAGGCGCTGGGTGGAAGCCGGGGGATGATGCTGTGGTGGTTGCCTGCAGACCCCAGGGTCAGGTTTGGGGGCGCTTGAGGAGCCACCGGGGGGGTCCCAGTGACAGGGAAGCTCCAGGGAACCATTCCCCTTCCCTGTTCCAGCTCCCTGCTCTCCCTTCTCACCTTTATTTATTTAATTTGTTTTTCCCCCCTTCCACTCATGCAAAACCACACGGTGGAACCTGCCACCTCCGAGCCGGGTTTTCCTGCGGCTCCGTGGCTCGGCCGGGATGTTTCACCTCGGGAGCTGCCAATCCGTCTCTGTCAAGCTGTCAACCCGGAGCGCGGGCTGGAGCCGCTGCAATTCAAAGTGGATTAACTCCTCGGGCTGCCCTGCCTCCCCCCCGCCCCTCCCCATTCCACTTGGGTGGGTTTTGGCCGAACAGAAAACGCTTTTCCCCTGCGCTTTCCATATTCAAGAGCTCCCGGAGCGCAGCCGGATGGCAGCGGGGGCTGCGGGGCTTCAGGCCGGTGTGCGGGACACGGTGGCCGTGGGAGAGGGACACGGTGGCGGTGGCACTGCRTTTAGCGCCGTTAATGGGGTTCTGGGAATGGTCTGTGCAGGGACCCCAGAGGGATGAGGGGCTGCAGACCCTCCCCAAAACTCCCGGCGTGTCCCCAGCGGGCTGCGGGGCTGAGGGGCTGCGATCTGCGGGGGTTTTTTGTTTTCCCGGGTGTTTTCCCCAATCCATGCAGGGCCCGGGGGCTGTGTCGCGTTAGCGGCGACCCGAGTGCACGGTGACAACCCCGGGGGGCCGCGAGGGGCACCGGCACTAGAGGGGGGTATTGCCTAAGCAATGCGGTGCTGCCGCTCCGCCGCCTCAGCTTTTTGGGCCGAAACCGCGGGATTTTGGCCCTCGACGCTTTCCCGGCTGCTTTTCCAGGTGTGCGCTGGTGTGCAGGTGCCGTTCCCGCCCCCTTCTCCAGGACACTGTGGGTTAATTCATGGTGGGGAATTGTTTTGTGGACGCCGCTGCGAGCGGGCGCTCCGGTGCCACCGTCCCCGATGGACGAGGGACAGCGGTCACCGAACGCCACCGAGCCCAGGGGGAGCCGCTCCCTCCGGTGGCTCCGGCGTGGGAAGGATTTATCCGCAGCTGGATTTTGGGCCTGGGCGTTTTAACGAGCATCGGAAGAGGCGGCAGAACCCGCCCGGAGCTGCTCGGGGAAGGCGCGAAGGGCCCCGGGCGAGGCGCGTCCGYGGCCGGGCTGCGGGAGGGGTTTGGGTGGTCCCGAGCTCCGGGTTCCCACCCTGAGCCGCGGGCTGGGGCTCTCTCCCACCCCGCTGGAGGGGAGACACTGCCCGAGATCCCGGGGCCGCACGGGAGCTCCGGGTGCCCCCACATTTGGGGTATGATCGTGGGGTTTTGTGGTTTTGCGTATCTGCGGCGGCTTATTTGGTATTCTGAATAAACTCAGGAACGTGGGAGGCTCCAGGGAGGAAAACCTGGGAGCCAGAGCTGTGCCACAGGCTGGCCACATGGGTGGGTGTCCCCAGCGCTGTGAGCCAGGGATGGGCCCCTCCCTGGCCTTTGAGGGGGATCAGAATCCACGGATGGGGGCTGGTGCCTTTGGATGCCCCACAATGCCGAGGATCCCTTGGCTGGGGGCATCAGCACCACCCTCTGGTGTCCATGCCGGGCATCTGGATCCTGCTGCCAGCCGGGATTTCCCATCACACCGATCCYTTCCAGTTCAGGAAGCTCCAAGGGACCCTTTTTTTTCCTTTTGCAGCTCCATTCCCAGCAGCCTGGCTTTGCTCTGCGCTGGTGCTTYCCAGCCTTTTCCCTGTGACTCCTCACCTTTTTAATGGGAAGGGTTTTTCTATCAGGAACAAATATTTTCCATCATTTCCTGGCCGATCCAATTAATGCAGAGGAAGGCGGGTGTGAATTATCCCTCCCTGCATCCAGCCTTGCCCCCTGCATGGAGCTGGGGGCTGGAAATTGCAGGATTTGCAGTAATTAAGGCAAATAGTTGGTTTTGTTTGGTTAGAAAAACAACCTGGTGCTGTTTGGAGAAGCCAGAAAAATCCTGGAAAAGGTTTTCCTTCCCGTTACCAGGAATGGGGAAGGAGAAGTCATTCCATACAAAGCAGGGCTGGGGCTGGGCCCTCCCTCAGGTTGGGACTGATCCTGGCTGGGAGGGAACGCGCTGGGGCAGGGGTGGGGCTGCTCCTGCCTGATCCCAATGGATCCTCCCATTTTCCAGGGAATTTCATCTGGGATCCCCCACAGCTCCAGTAGGGCTGAGCTGGGATGCACTGGRTTGAACTGGGCTGGGCTGGGATGCACCGGGCTGAGCTGGGAGGCACTGGGTGAAACTGGGTTGAGCTGGGATACACTGGGCTGAGTTGGGATGCACTGRGTTGAACTGGGATGCCCTGGGCCAAGCTGGGATGAACTGGGAATCTCTGTGCCCATTGGTGACCTGGCCCCACAAGGCATGGCTGACCCCTTGGCCAGCACGGTGCCCTTTGGATCGCCCATTCCCAGCCCACAGGCACTGATGGGATTGCTCTGTAGGGTGGCAGCTGTGGATTTTACCGCGCCCCGGGACCTGSCCCTGGAGCTGGCCCCGGAATGCGGCTCTGCCAGGGCTCACACRCTGTCCCCAAGCTGGGAGGAACCGTGGCCGGGCCTCCTGGAGAGCCCGGAGAGGCTTTTAGTGCCTTGGCTGGAGAGATGGAAACAAATGAAGTTGACAGACAAGTGTCGGGGTTTATGGCAGCGTCCGCTGACAGGAGGGAGATTGGCTGTCGGGGGCCTGATGGAGACGGATCCTGATGGGAGCAGGATGAGGAGATGGATAACCTTGATGGAGCCGTGGCGCGGGAGGACGCTCCGGCAGCATTATTCCGAAACAATTCGGTTTTTATTTGTTTTGGTTTGGGGTGGGAGGAGGGATGCTGAGCCCCACAGTCCGTGGAGTTTTTCCTAAACAGATTTGCTAAATAAATAATGAGGAGGATCCATATTTTATTCATATCCCACCTCTCTGTGTGGCGCTGGAGGTGTTTTACACTGGGCCGCTCCCTCCCTTTTAGCACGGACAAACTCCTAAGAGCTCGTGAGATGGAGATGGATTTACAGGGATATTTGGATGCTGAGCAGAAGGACAGGCAGCGGGATGTGCTGGAACTGCTCCTCCTGATGGACTTAATGGGCACCTTGGTGCTTTGTGAATCCAACTGGAAGTGTCTTTGCATCTGGAGGCACCTGAGGAATTCTGCTGAGAGCCAGCTCTGGCTCCGAGGGGCTCAGGGGGGACCTATACACCTGGGAGGACACTCCAGGACACCCAGGGGGACATTCCATGGTCCCTGGGGAGGAGGGTCTGGAGGCCCTCTGTATTCACTCATCCCTCTGAAACAGTGTTTGGAACTTGGGGGGACCTGGGGGACTCTGGGAGCAGAGCAGGTCCTGTCCAGCAAGGACCAGCTGCCCTGGACAGCCCAAGAGGAGCGTCCTTGCTCAGGGATGTGGCTCCAGGGCCGTGGGGTGTCCTGGCTTGGGGATGTGGCTCTGGCACCGTGGGGTGTCCTTGTTCAGGGATGTGGCTGGGTGGCACACCTGTGGCCAAAACTTCCCCTGGGTTTTCCATGTACTCCCCAAAGCCTGTCCTCTCCAGCGCTGGACATGGCCCCACAGCAGCTTCAGGGCTCCGTGTTATTCCCATCTCTGTTTTCCAAGATTTCGACAAAGCAGAGTGATCCCTTAACACRAATTATTGTTTAATTTATCCTTATATCAGAGGTGAAAAAATGTCCCTGCAGAGGGTGGGACTCTCCCTGTCACTGTCTGTCTGTCTTTCCTCGGCACCTGTGGGTCGCAGGACATGTCCCTGTCCCCATCCCCATCCCTGTCCCCTCCAGTGCGAGCCCCTCACTGCCCTTCCCAACATTTCCTGCCCATCACCCCCCAGAGCACCCCAAACCCCCCCCTCAGCTCATCCCTTCCTCA
>JACDOX010000446.1:141107-158998 GCA_014549065.1 Cardinalis cardinalis | reverse complement strand
GCTCCTCGGCGTCTGCGTCTGGACCGACGAGACCGGGAAAGTTATCTCGGACCGGTTCGCCGTCTACTGGAACCGGAGCAATCCCAGGTGAGGCGGGGGGCGGCGGGGGCGGCCTCGGCGCCCGAGTTCCAGTCGGTGTTTCCCCCCGTACACACACCCGCTGAGCGCCCGCTGCCGCCCGGTGACAGCGGCCGCCGCCGCCCGTGGCCGGTCGGGTCCCCCTCGAGCCCCCGGTGGGGTCCGGTGAACGGGCTGGGCGGCCCCGGGGAGGGGGGTGGTCCCCGGGGCTCCTTCTCCCGAAAGTTCCCGCGGGGCCCCGGGCGGAGCGTCCCCGGGGGCTGCGGCAGCGCCGGGAGCATCGCCGGGCGCGGGGCGCGTTCCCSGGGGCGGCGGGGGCTGCGGCTCGGGCCCCCCCCGGCCCCTCTGCGCCCAACTTCGGGGAAGTTCAAGTTCCTCCCCCCGCCACCCCGTCTCCCCTCCCTCCCGGTTCCTCTCCGGGGATGAAGATTCGGCTAAAAACCCCGAAATCCGCCCAAAGCGGCGGGTGCGGCTGCGGGGGAGTCGGGAAGAACGATCTGGGGGGGAAATGGCAAAACGGGCCCGAGGGGGGCACGGGGCGTGCGGAGCTGGGRATGGCCGGCCCTGCTGCTCCCGGGTCATTCCCATCCTGGGAGCACAATCCCCACAGCTGGCTTCCTTTCCTGACTCCGGTTGGAATTTCGATTTTTCTGTGTGTTTTTTCCCCCACCAAGTGTTTTTTCTTTGGGGGCAAGAGTTTTGTTTCTGTCGTATTTCTTTGTTCGTGATTTTGAGGAACCCAAAACTGCTGGTGAGTTGGAAGCGGGAGGGATTCTGCTCTGGGAATGCTCAGGTGGTTGGGACCCTCGGCRCCCCCAACCCTCCCTGTTGGGGACACTCTTTGGGGTCTGAACGGGCCCGTTTGTGGGGATTCCTGTAAAAACAAGCACCAGCCATCAAATCCCCGTTTCCCCCCAAATTCCTCAAAGTTCTCCCAAGCCTGGCAGTGTCTGTGAGTGGTGGCCCCTGGTTTTGCACTGTTCTGTTTTCTGGGTCAGGCAGGGGGTTCTTTGTCCCCCTCAGTCCCTGTGTGACAAGTGGGCACGGCGTGGCCTGGTCCTCGTCCCCAGGGCTGCCAGGGACCTGGGGCAGCTCCTCCAGCTCCGGGTGCCTCATCCCCTGCTGCCACCCATGAGGGGACCCTCGGTGCCACCTTCTCTCCCTCGATGACACCAGTGCAGCTGGGTAAAGTTCCTGGCGGCGTTTCGGCGCTGGGACGTGCGCAGGGCTGGGAACCCTCAGCAGCACCTGGTGTCCACCCAACCTCCACGCGTCCCTTTGGGGGGACCCAGCCGTGCCCCTCGGTCCTCCCCAAAACTGGGGCCAGCCCGTCCCTTTGTGCCTTGGTGGTGGTTCCTTGGCGGTGGTGCCTGCGTCGTGGGCCGCCTGCGGTGCATATGGATTTTATTATCTCCCTCACATTTTTGTGGGGGATTGTAAGAGCCAGGGAATTATTTTTTTTTTCCTAATTTTTTTTTTTCTTTGCCCATTGCGAAGTTTTTTGATTTTAGCTCCTGGTGCTCCCCCCACCAAGCTCCCACACTTTGTGTTTTTGTTCTCCCAAATGCCAGACATGTGTGAGGTGTCCCCCCCAGTCCAACTCTGGCATCCTGGAGATGAGGATGGTTGGGGCGGTGGCTGGGATTTGGCACCCCAAGGTTCCAGTGGCTGGGATTTGGCGCCCAAAGGTTCTGACGTTTGGGATTTGGTGCTCAGGGGTTCTTGGGGATGGGGTTTGGCACCCAAGGSTTCTGATGGTGGTGCCAACAGCCAAAAGTAGCCCCAAGGCCACTGGTGAGGGGCGTCCCGGGACCCAACACCGGTGATGGCGTCGCCTCCATCCCCTTCGCCCCCTCGTAGAAGCCGCYGAGAATTTCTCCTGGAAAAATCCACGGTGGATCATTATCCCATATATATATATATATTTATACATTTCTAAATCTGCTGTTGGCAGGGAAAATATTTTCGAGGASGGGGGGGGGGGAAATAAAAATGGAGTGGAGGGAAGCGCGAGGGGCTGGGAGGGAAGAGCAGACAATGGCTGGTGGGTTCAGCAGGCACGTCCGCAGCGCCTGGCTCCGGGATGTGACCCAAATTTCCCCAATGTGGGAGCGCCCCGTGTCGCCAGCGCTCCCCGCCTGCGCCTTCGGCTCTTGGAATTCAAGGCAATTTATTAGGGGTTGCAAAGATTGAAATTGCCATTGAGTTTCCTGCTTATTCCCTTTTTGAACCCAGCAGTGGGTTTATTTTTTTCCTCTGGAGTTACTACAAGACYGCCTCATTCTTAAAAATGAAGGAAAAATGTATTTCTCTGTTTTCTGGTCCCTTGTTTCCATTCTTTTCTCCCCCCCACCAACGTCTCATTTAGTAAGGGGGAAATAAAAAGGGGTTTTAAAAAAAAAAGGGGAAAAGACCCAAGGTTAAAATGTCCTGTTTGAACCCATAGACCTTCTCTGCCGCTAAATATTTTTCTTCAGGTTTATACAGCAATCTATATTTTATAAAAGACAGGAATAAATCTCATGGTCGATATGATTTGCCCAGATTAGAATAATTCTATATTTCATAATTGGGGCTAAATTAAAAATAAGTGGTACCTCGGGATGCTGCAATTTCCCTGTTCTGGGGAGAGATTTAACCACTCGCTGTGGATTTACAAGGTTTATTTTTATTTTTAAATGGTTTTGTCAGGATGCGCTAGGAAAACGTTTGGCTGGTTGAAACTCCTGGGTTATCCAGGAAAAAAATGAAGGATGATGAAGATAGAATTATATAATAATGGGCAGTTTTGTTACCATGTGGAAGTGTGGGTTTTTGCTCCGTGGCACATACGGGCGCTGCCGATGGTCGCTCTCCGGGTGTGGATCTGTTGGCCATGGCTGGGCCGGTCATGGKTGGATCCATTGGTCGTGTCCGGGGTGATGTGCCCATGGATGGGACCCTGGGGCTCCTCTCTGGTCTGGCACTGTGGGCAGGGGTCTGGCACAACACCCAGGGCTCTTCCCGCCGTCGCTCCGTGTTTTTGGGCTGGCGGTGCAGGAGCCGCTCACCCGTAGCATTCCAGGGTGGATTTTCCATGGGAGCCAACCAGGTTGATTTGGGTGTGCTGGAGTGTCCAGCATCACCAGCSGGTTGGGGTGTCCAGTTTTGGCCCCCATTGCCCCCCTCACCACGGTGGGTTTAGGGTGGATGTCTCGGCACGCGGCGCCGTGCGACAAAAAATCAGGGATATGGGAAAACCTGCGTGCGATGGGGGAAAGGGTCTGTGGGACGGAGTGACCTGTCCTCAGAAGGTCCCCAGGCCTGTGRTCATGACCCATGGTCTCATGGCCGTGCTGGAAACCCCTGGGAGGCCGAGGAAGGACGAAGGGTTTGGGATTTGTTGCCGTCCCCGGCTCTGCCGACAGCCGGGTGACGGGCAGGGAATCGTCATTCCTGGATGCTGGTCGGTGTTCCTGCAGCAATCCCGTGGTCACTGCCGTGTGCCTGGCTCCACGGCAGGAATGTGCAGAGTGACAGGGGTTCTCCTCCCTCTGTTCACAGCACAGATCCCCGGGACCGGGCGGGATCGTGCCCRTGGCCTGGTTTAACGCCGAGGTCACGGCGCTGCCTCCGAGCGGCTCTTTTGCTGATTTCTGTATTATTTTTCGGTGTGGTTTGTGAGCACAGCTGGGATTTCTGTTCTGCTCCTCTGCACTCCCCAATCCTGGGATCGAGAACCGGAGAAATGGTTTCTGGCAGGGGGATTTACGGAGCCAGGTGATGCTCAGGGCCGGTGGTGATGGCAGAGCAGGACTTTTGTGGGGAAAGTGCCTCTGCCACAGGGGTGGTGGGGTTGAGGTGAGCGGGGCACATCTTGGAGAGGGGATTTAGATCATGTTTCCAATCCCATTGCATTTTGTGCCCCTTTTTCCTGCATTCCCATCTCCTGGAGCTGCAGCCCTGGCACCTGCCRGTTGCTGGTGCTTTGTCCAAGAGGCTGGAGCGGGGTGGCCGTGGCCAGGAAAACCATGGCTGTGACCCACTGACCACTCAAGCCAGGGCCAACTTGCCCACCTGTGTGTCACAAGGGGCCGTGGCCAGGTCTGGTGGCTGCATGTTCCACTTCTCCATCAAGGGACTGAAGACGATGCCACGTCTGTTTGTTCCAGGGGAATTTGGTGCTGCAGAGGGGTGGCCGAGCTAGATGGCTCAGCTTGGGCGATCCCACCCATGTCTCCATGTTGGATTGGGGGCTGGATCCCAAAACCTCTGTGTCCTGGCTTTGGCTGGGACTTTTGGGGTCCTCAGTTCTCTGTGGCTCCCCTCCCTGCTCCCATGGACATCATAGTGGGGCCCCTAAAAGAAGCATGGCCTGTTTCCCCCTTGGCATGATTTTAATGTGAATTTTGCCCTGTTTCCCCCTTGGAGTGATTTTAATGTGAATTTTGCCCTATTTCCTCCTTGGAGTGATTTTATTGTGAATTTTGCCCTGTTCCCTCCTTGAAGCGATTTTAATGTGAATTTTAACCCTGGCACTCGGCTTGTCCCTGTGCCACCATCAGCCCCAGTCCCCTCTCGGGGTGCCAGAGCGGTGCTGGGTGTTTGGGTGTGCCAGCACTCAGCCTCGTCCTGTGCAATTCCTGCTCTTTTAGTTTTTCCTCCTCCTGTTCTCCCTTTGTGCCGAGATCACTCCCAGCCCTTCCCACCCCTCTTTTCCAGCCCGTTAAGCCGTGTTAGCAATTCCTCACCAGCCCAGGGCTGCGGCGAGTGGTTAATGGAGAGCAGACACCAGCGGGCCGGCGTCGCTGACAGGATTCTCTCTCCGTGCCCGTCGCCGTCTCCGCCTGTCCCTTTCCAGGGACCGCAATTACATTCCCTGCTGGTTGCACATTTGGTATCCAAATGCCGGCCATGCGCCGCATCCTAATGCGAGGATGGGCTGGGGGCGTGCGGAGCTGCTGGAGGGTCAGAATCCCCCCAGAATCCCCCCAGAATCCCCCCCTGGATCCTGGGGTGTCCTGCTCAGGGGGGACACGCGGAGGGTGGGCAGTGGGAACAGTCCAGGGGGTGAGAGATGCCCTGGGGTACCATGGAAAGCTTTGAAAGTGCTGCTGTAGAAAGAAAGGCGCGTTTATATTTATATTTATACATATATTGATTTTTATATATTTACATGCAAATATATTTATATCTATTATATAAATTATCGATTTATTTACRTATGTGGGTGTTTATTCACCCTGCCTCCCTCCCCACATAAATACACTTTACACACACRAATAATCCAATGCCAAAAACTCCCCTGTCTGGCAATGCTGTGCCACCCCTATGTGGCATTCCCCTGGAATTCCTACCTGGGGGCTCCAGGATGTACCTGGCTGTGGGTTTACCTGGCTCCAGGGCTGTCTGGCTGTGTCCATCCCAGTGCCACATCAGGAGCTGGCTGGAGCCATACCTGCCTGTGCCTGACAAGGTTCAGCTGCTGGGTTGGCTGGAAAATTGCAGCAATTGTTCCTTAAATAGCTCCTCGTTCCTGATGGTGACAATTTCGGTTCTTTTGTGTTAGATATTAATCGTGATTTCTGAGGCTCCGTTTTGATCCAAGCTGGTTTTCCCCACTTGGGGCAGAGATCCTGCCCCGCTTCCTTGGATTTAATGGGATTTATGGAAGGCGAGCAGCTYGGAGCACTGTTACCTGCAGCCCCTAAGAGCTGTTTCAATTCCTTTTCCCCCTCTGCCATGACCCAATGCTTATCCTGATGGTTCCTTCCCTCTGCTTGGAGATCCATCCCAAAAACAGGACCAGGCCCTGTTTGGCCTCTGCAAATGCAGGGGGAAGCACCGTGTTCCAAGGGTCCAGGCTGGATTATGCCTGGCAATCAAGATTTTGGAGCTCTTTCCCAATCCGAGYGATTCCGTGGTTCTCCAGAGCTGCAGAAGTGTTGGGGTTAGCCGGTGGCCACTTTGGCCTTTGCCAGATGAATTCCAGAGGCATTTTTGAAGCCCTCCCCAAAGCCAGGGCTGTGTTTAGGGCTATCTGTGCTTCCAAACTTTTTGCCACCGGCCCAGCCCTTCTGGATTTGGGGACCCCATGGCTGTTCCCACTGGCTGGCCAGGGAAATGGCGCCCATGGGGTGTGGGATGCGCCAGGGCTGGTTTGATCCCGGCAGGAAAAGTGGGAAAGGACGAAGCTGAGAGCAGGGCAGCGCTGGCCATGTCCCTGCTCCGTCCTGGCTTGTTCCCGGGTGGTCACAGTGTTGTTATTTATTTATTTCTCCTCCCTCTTTCCCCCTTGGCTTGTTGCTGCCGCTGTGCCTGGGCTGCTAAAGAGCTTCCCATTGTTCCGCAGCTAATTACCTCCTAATGAGGCTCCCGGCTCAAAAGAGCGGAGCAGGGGCTGTGGGGGGATGTTGTGAGTGGGCTGTGCTGGGAGGGGGTGAGGGCAGGGCTGGGGTCACCACCGGGGTCACCCGATGGATTCAGCTGTGCTGCCCGACGCTGTCAATCGGGGCTGGTGGTGGGGAGACCCACGGCCATGGAGCTGCCAGCCTGAAGCTTCATCCTGAAGGGCGGCTGGGAAATGGTTTTGCCAAAATTTTCTTGTTGAGCCCCAAACCCGTGGAGAAATCAAAACTCTGTGGATTTTGGCGAGGCAGGGTGRTGCTGGTGCTCGGAGTCTGGGAGCATTCCCAGCATTTCCCTTGGTGTCACACCAGCCCTGCCTGGGGCAGGTGTCACCTTTAGGGCACATCCTTCATTTTGCACCAGGATGAGAGGGATTTGGAAATGGGGATTTAGACTATATATTTTTTTTAATTCCTCCCCTTTTAAATTTTTCCCCTCTTCCCGTGTTTGCTTCCCAAGGTCCAGCAGAGCAGGGAGTGATGCTGCTGCTGGAAGGGGARCAGCCACAGGGCTGAGCCATCTCCTGGTGGGGCTGTGCTGTGGTGGGATCCCATGGGATACACATGTGCCATGGTGGGATCCTTTGGGATACACCTGTGCTGGGGTGGGATCCCATGGGATAAACTTATGACACGGTGGGATCCTGTGGGATACATCCCTACGCTCCCTCAGCCCATCACCTCTTCCTGACCTCCCAGTTTTCCTCTTTCCTTGATGCTTCCAGCTTCTCCAGCCTTGTTTTGTGGGATTTTCCCCGTTTTCCCTGCAGCTCTGAACCTCCAAGCACACGCGTGTGTCCGTGCAAACGCTGGAGCTGCCCGTGCCAGGTCGATCCCACTAAACACCATCCTGGTGCTGGACCCGGAGCCACCGCTCCCTGTGGATGCCAGTACCAGTGTTCCCACCACTGATATTCCCATCATTGATATTCCCACCACCAATATTCCCACCCCTGGTACTCCCACCGCGCTGCCGAAGCGTTCCCAGGATCCGCAGAGTTTTACACCATCCCTCAATACCTTTTTTTTTTGTTCGACTCCAGGAATGGACTTTTTGTTTCAGCTCCTTCTCCACCAGCCCCGAAGTCCCCCAGGAATCCAGCTCTGGATTTCGGATCTTTTGTGCCAAACCCAAACCTCTCTCGGCTTCAATACCCGGCACCGCTGACTTTGGGGAAAAAGGGGAATAAATGGTTATGGGGGCTTTTAATGACTGGGAATGGGCAATCCCCGTTCCATCCCCAGCTTCCTCCTCCTGCCACATCCCAATTGCCTCCTCCATCTATTTCGTTGGCGTTCGGCCGAATTTCCCTGGAAATATTTTGCTGTTTCCCCCAGTGCAACCAAGTTTTGTCGGATTTTTCTTTTTCTGTCTGCAGAAGAGGAGGAATTATCCGTCTCGGTTTATTTTTCCTTGAACATTACACGGGAGCAAAACTCACCCATGTGCTGGGAAAGAGATAAAGTGTTTAGACAGCAAATACAAATATTCCAGAGCACTCAGCCCGGCTACAGCAATTCCTGCCAGGATTCTGGATTCCGTGCCATGTCTTCCAGGGGGGTTTTATTTAGACTGTCTTTTTTTTTTTAATATTATTTATCAAAAACCCTATTTATATTTGCAGTAAAATAAAATCAGCCTGACCCTGTAGAGAACTCGAAAAATCCCAATTCTTTCCTTTTCCAATCCTGTTTCCACTGAGGAAAGAAAGCCCCTGGACCTCGTGCCCTGCACAAAATTCAACCGCGACGGGATTATTTCAGCGGCTGAGCTTCTCCGCAGGCGCTGGGACGGTGCTGGCTCCATGTGCCCCCTCCTCAAAAATTGGGATGCAGGGAAGCTCCTGCAGAGGTGGGGATCGAGCTGGGACCCGCAGAGTCTTCCCRTGGAATTTTGGGGGCACGGACTCCCTTGTGCCGCAGGTTCTGACAGCGCACGGAGCACTCAAAAAGGGGTGTATTATTTWGATTTTATTTTAATATTCAGTGATGAATGGGCTTCTGCTGCTCCTCAGGAACATCCCAGTCTCCCGTCAACGTCCCAGSCCCACTGGGGACCCCGTGGGTGTCATTGTCACCCAGGTGCCGGGCGCGGGTGCCGTCAGGAGCTGAGGAAGCTCTTTCCCAGCCAGCTCGATAATCCCAATTATTATCTGGATYCTCGATCAGGGTTGCTTATTAAACTTGGCACCGCTGGCTTTGCCGTTCCGGCCGCCTGCCTCAGCAGAGGGATTTATCTCCTGCCGACGCGGGGAGGAAATTGAGTGGAAAAACGCGGGGCAGAGCCCCCCGGGACGGCGSGGAGGGCCGGGGGTACCCGGCTTCCGAAGGGTCGGGAGATGCTGGCACAGCCCCAGCGGTGCCTGGTTGGGTTGGCGGAGCCGCCTGGGCCGTGTCCGTGTGTCCGTTTCCATCCCTCCATCCCCGCCCTGTGCTGGGATGGGCGTTTTTATTCCAAGGTTATTTTGGAATGGTTGGTGCTTTTATACAATACAACAGCGGTTATTTTTCCTTTTCCCTGAAATCTAAAGGACCTTTTGTCAGCCGTTCTCCCCCTTCACCTCAGGAATATCGGCTTTTTCCAAATCCAGGTCTTTCCGCTGGAATTCCACAAACCTTCCTGGTTTGCTCACCGACCCCTTCTTCTTACATTGTGCCCACAAATTGTGGTTTATTTTTACCCAACACTGTGCTGGAGCTGCCTGAGCCAGGGCTGATGTGCCGACCCTTCCAAAGGGACTTTTCCCAAATTTCACCCAATTCTCAGCACCGACYGAGCAGGGCATCCAGGAGAGTGGGGTGGGAGGTAGGAGAGATACTACTGGGAAAAGATTCTCTTTCGCAGGAGCATTTTCCTCCCTCCTGGTGTTTGGATGTTTCAATTTTCCCATTCCGCTTTTTTCTGCCTTTCCACCGTTTTTCTGCATTTTAAAAATCCTGTACAAATCCTGTAACTGGAATTCCCTCTCTTTGTGTGTCCGGCCGCTCTCTCGTCCCTGGGTGAGCTCCTGGGATCCCCATTTTAGGGTGAGGACTCTCCCCCGTCCCCTCCCCGTGCTGCTGCTGCGGGATTTGGGTGAGAGCTGGGTCGGCTGCAAAATCCTTTATTTGGGAAATTACTGTTATCCTGAACTTTGCAAGGTTCTTCCCTCGAGAGCAGCCTCATGCTCCAGGGCTTGGTGTCGATCTTGGGAATGCTCCAGGCYCTCTCCTTGGCTTTTTCAAGACCTTTCGTGCTGGGTGGTTGGGAGAATCTGCTGCTCTGGCTGAGGGGCTCGGGATGGAGCCGTGGCCCTGCCGGGCTGTGCCGTGACTGTCCCGGTGACCGTCCCATTGTTGGAGATCCGCCGTYGGGTACGGCACTGGCACGCGGGAATTCTGGCACCTGTCCCGGCTGTAAATGCTGGTCAAAATGGTGCTCCTGTGTAGTTTCCAACAGAGAATCCAAGTCTGTCTGGAGTAGAAATGGCTTCTGGCTCCGAGCTCCGTCCACGTCTCCGTTGGATCACCACAGGGTCGCGGGGATTGGTTTGGTCAGAGCCGCGCGGGTGCCGAGTCCTGTGGAACACCAGGATCGTGTGTGCCCCGCCACGGCCCTGGCGTTGCTCCTGACCCTTTGAGGTGGGATTTAAGGCTAAATTGGCAGAGTTGGAAGCAGGTTTGGGAACGGGGATTGCTTTTGCAGGATGTGTGCTCTGGAGGCAGCATCCAGCCCAACCAGTGCCGGCCTTCCTTACGCTCATTGCYGCCAGTGACCTTCAGCTCGGACCAGCTCCCCGCTTTCCCTGCCTGCTCTTCCTGGCATTCCCAGCTTTCCCCTCTCTGTGATGGTTCCTGGGGTCAGTGGACCTCAGTTCCAGCCACCCAACCACTGTCTCTCCCGGCTCATCCTCCTGCCATCTGCAGTTTTCCATTGTTCCTTGGCTCTTCCCGACATTGGGATGCGGAGTGCCGGCAGTGGGGGAATGTCCAGGGCCCAGTGTCACAGCCAGGATCTGGACTCCAGGAGAATCTGGACTCCATTTCAAAGCTGAGTAATGATAATCATAAATCATAATGTTGTCTTTTATGATAGAAAGCTTTGGATCGGGAGCAGGGACGCTCGTCCTGCAAGCTGGGGGTGATCCTGGATCCGGCTTCCAGCTCATTATTCRGAGACAAATGGCTTCTCCCTCCCCCAGCCTCAGTTTCTCTGTGGGTAAGGTGAGGATTGCTGCCAGGGGCTAAATTAGGGAATTAATGTTTTTGGAGTGATTGAGAGATGGAGAAGGACGTGGCTCTCACAGCGCCGTGTCCCGCTGCACAGCGCGTCCACCCACTCCAGGGCTGGATGTGGGAATTTCAGAGGGGAGCAGAAATTGGGATGTTGGCAGTGAACTCCCTTGTTGGTGTCCACAGAGCCCAGGGCTGGTTTGGGATCTGTGTGGGGACACGGTGGCTCACATCTGTGGCTGATTCCGGTGTRCATCCCACATCCAGGTGGTTTGGCAGCGCCAGAGCCCAATTCATTGTGACCTTTTCCCAGCTTGTCCCTCGCTGCCCCAAAATCCCGGTGTCCCATTCCCATGGGAGGGGAATCCAGCTGGATGGATTTTTGTGACTTTTTTATATTTTTCCTTAAACGTTGTGATTTTTGTTCCGCCTTATAAATCACTTCCGTGCTCCAGTTGGAGGGAGGATTTATGGGTGCAGGTGGGAGGAACGGCGCTCTCGAGATCGACCTGCTGGAATGGTTTTGTGGTGATGGTCACAGCAGCAATTCTGCCCAGGGGAATCCTGCCTGGGGATGTGATGGGAGCAGGGGTGGACCCGTCTGGGGTGGCCTGAGGTTGGCACATCTCTGGTGCCACTCGGGGTTTTCTCCATGCTGGAAAATGGCACCAACAGGTTGGACCCCATTGTCTGCTGGGGGACAACTGAAAAAGGGGTCCCAGAGCCTTTTCTAAGTCCCTCAAAGGTTTGTTTAAAGCAAGGAATTGCTTTCCTACTGTGTCACACTGAGGCCATGGGAATGTCACTGGGGATGCAGGAATGTCCATAGGAGGCTGCTGGATGTTGATGGTGACCCCGAGGTGAGGGGGCTTGGGGGGTCTCGGGGTGCGTGGTGAGGATGAGGATGCTCAGCCCTGGGGAGACCCAGCCAGGGCTCTCCCTGCTCCCTGGGGGCCAGGCCAGCTCCGGGGGGGATTTTCCCTGYGCCAGCGCTGCCCGCAGCAGCACAAACGAACCAAGTAATTGGCAACATGGAAATATTTTGTGCTCATTAAGCAGTGGGAAGCGGTGGGTGGGGAGGCGGCGGGTGAGGAGTCTGGGTTCTCTGGCGGGGTTCTCCAGCGGCGTCCTCCAGAGCTCTGTTCTCCAGTGGCACTCCCGGTGACCCAGGGCAGGGAGCACAAAGTGGGAGCGCCCTGGGATGGGGGGCTGGCAGTGGGAAGGAGGTGAAGGAGGCAGATCCTGACACTGCCCAGCCGGGATTTCCATGTATTGGAGACAACGACAAACCAGGGGAGCAGGGGGATCCGGGCTGCTCTACAGAGACATTTGGGAGAACCCCCCATTTCTCTCAATTCCCATCAATCCCACGGATTAAAATTGAAACATCAGATCTCAGTGGAGTGCCTTGGAGCTCCTTAACCCCAGCACTGCAGATTCCCAGGAGCAACACCGAGGGGAGCCCTGGGGCGGCTCCACATTCCCTCCGCTCCCAGCAGTGGAAGCAGGGGGTGATCCCTGAGGATCCTGTCCTTATTCAGGGGGTCCTGGAGGGGTCCCCCCACCATCCTCAGCCCTGAGCACGTGGCTGGTGGTGCCTGTCCCCAGCACGACGTGGGGAGCCCAGCGGTGCTGCAGGCGGGGGAAGCTTTATGGCTGTAGTTAAAGTGACTTTATGATATTGTATCTGAACAATTGCCGGCTATTATCCGGATCGATGCCGCGGGATTGAGACGCTGGTTGATAACCCAGGCAGGGCTCTAATCGCTTTTAAACCACGCAGGGTTGGTGGGGCTTTCCATAAAACCCCTCGGTGCTTYCTGGTTTTACTCCCTGCCCCTGGGTCTGGTGGGTTTTTCCCCCAGGATGTCCCTTCGGGGAYAGGGGTCCTGGTTTGTCCCTCTCGACGCTGCCCTGGGTGGGGATCAGGATGCTGGGACCTGGCTGGGGATGCTGGAATCCAGCATTCCTGGGCTCCAGGGTGCCCAGCACTGCTGGATCCTGTCCTGCTGAGGAGCGAGGTGCAGATTTTGGGAACCCGTTCCCACCTTTGCCTGGCTCGCAGCGACCTTGGGCGAGTCACGTCACCTCCACGCTCTTGGTTTTCTGCAGCTGTGAAACGAGGACAATGATACCTTTCCCACCTCGCACAGGGGTTGGGAGGCTTAATTAGTTAATGTTCGTAAAGTGCTTTGAGGATTAATTAATATTGTGACTCTAATTTTTTCCGATGGCGAAACGCCACTTAAATATCTCCGCGCTGGTTCCTTCCTCCCTGACCCTATAAAGCAAATCCACCCGAGAACGTCACAGGTCTCTGCAGGAGCCATGTGGCCCCGTCCCTGTCAGGTGTCACCTCCCCAGTGCTGAACTGGGAAGCACTGGTGCAGGGGCACTGGTATGGGCGTGTCCCAGAGTGTGGGATGCAGTTCTGCATCCTGGCTCCCTCCCCAGCGTGTCCACCTGAGGCTGATGCTCCTTGGCCAGGCTTTCCCTGCTAGGAGCCATTCCTATTTTGGGATTAAGCCACTGTCACCTCCTGTGACACTGCCCATCCCTGCCCTGCCTGCTCGGGCACCTCTGGCAGCCTCGATCTGCTGGGAAACCACTCCCAGCAAATCCCACGTGCTGTGTCTGATCCCATCCGGCATTTTGGGGGCCTGGCTGGGGGGTGGCCAGTCCCTGGTGGGTTGGGGACACTGTGCTGGGCATGGTCCAAAGCTCTGGGCAGCTGTTGGCAGCACARTCCTGGCTTTTCCAGTGGAAAGAGGCCGTTGGGATCACACCTGGCTGGGACGTGAGGGCAGTTCCAGTGTCCCCATTTCCCCAGTGTGCCATTATGGGCAGCTTTGCTTTCCTCCAAGGTGGTTTCTCAGCAGTGGCTCTGCTCCCCTGAGCTCTCCTGCTCYGTGTGAGCACAGAGCAGACAGGGACAGCAGAGGGTCCCCCTCGATGGCAGTGCCATCCCCCAGCCCCTTGGGGTGGGAAACCTGGGATTAGCTCAGCTCCAGTGCTGGGGAGGTCTCGGTCAGCACCAGTGGGAGCAGCCAAGGGAAGAGCTGAGAGTGCATCCCAGCTCTGGGTGACCCAGGAGATCCCAGCCTCTGGCTCTGGCACAAACCAGGGGTGTTTGGCCCTGTTGGGGAYGTGGGGAATTTCGAGAGGGGCTGGGGAAGGGAGCAGGAGGGGGATGGTCCCAGGTGGGATGGGCTGGTGGGACACGGCGGAGCCCCAGGGCTGGAGAACCAGGGACAACAGGAGAATTCCCAGTTGTGGAGCACTGGAGGGAACTGGGACCTGCCATGGAGAGAGGAAGAGGAGGAGGGAGGTCTGGAGGGAGGCACAATCCTTTTCTCTGGAGCTGCTGGGTGGAGCTGGAGGAGAAGGAGCCTCTGGGCTGGGAGAGGATGAGCCAGGAGGGTCCTGCCCTGCTTGATGGCTCCTGGCCCTGGTCAATGGTTCCTGATTGTCACCAAGCTCTGTTGGTGGGAGGAGAGCCACATGCAGGCTCTCAATCCACGGGGTTTGGGACAGGACACCCTGGTGTCAGTGTCCCCATGCCTGGACCCTGCTCCGTGCCGTTAATGACATCCCAGCAATTAAACTGGAACTGGTGCAACGGTAAAAACAACCTGCTGTCCTTCTGCAGCGCCGCATCCYGYGTGCTCAGAGGTGTTTAAAACCCCATTTCACACCAGATCCTGGGCGTGGGGTGCCCGGGGTGGCACCAGCATCTGTGTGGCCACAACTGGGTTTTCCAGCTCCAGTCCTGGCCTTCTGCAAGGTGTGAGCAGCCCCAGTTCCCTCCAGTGCAGGGACTGGTTTACCCACTGCCACGTTTTAAATAATCTAAATTGCATGAATATTTTATTTTTCTTCTTTCTAGAGTTGTGGAATTCCCAGGGGTTGGTTTTCATGCTTTTCTCTGTAATGGAGGAGCAGGAACGCATTCTTTTAATGGTAATTGAGATTCTTGCATCCTTGAGGACTTGGGAGCTGGATGGGCTTTAWATAATGGGAGAGGGGAGGAATTTGGGTTCTGGCTTCTTCAAAATGGGTTTTTGAGGTTTTTTAAGTGGTTTTTCTCACTCTTGTGGCAGGGTCAGAAAGCTGCATCTCCATCCCACTGCCTTGGGAACCCTCCCCAAAGCAGGAGATGTCCTGAGGTGGTGACAGGGACCTGTGGGTGTGGCATCTTTTGGGAGACCTCCTGGGAATGGTGTTGGGGGTGACCTGTGTCATGCACCCCATTGTTGGAGCCGCCGTCAGCCCTTCCCCAACCCATGTGTGCCCAGATATTGGAGCTGGGTCCTCCCTTGCTGAGGTTTGGAGATTTTTATGGCTTTGTTGCCTTCTGACTGGCRTGGTGAGTGCCCAGTCCAGAGAACACCCATCCTGATGGGCACCCRTCCCTGTTCTCCTGCAGGGAATTCTCATGGAGTGTGGGAGGGGTGTCTGTCTCTCCTTCACCACTGAGCAGGGTGGTTTTTGAAGGGAATGAGCAGGATGAGGATGAGGAGGAGGTGGAGTGTGGCTGTGCCAGCCCAGGGGTCCTGTCACTGTGAGTACCCACATGCCAAGTGCAGGAGCACCACGGCAGAGCTGGCATTGACACCSTGTCCCCTCCTGAGCTGCCTGTGCCGTGTCAGGGTGGACCCCAGCCCTGTTGTCACCACTCCATGCTGGGCAGAGCTGGTCCCCCTAAGGCCTGTGGGGCTGTGGAAGGGGCAGGGGGGGGATGGTTTCCGGCTGCTGGGGAAACATCTGGATCCAATTCCCTCTCCACGTGCAGCCAGCAGGGCTGGACCCACTCCTGCCTCACGGCATGACAGGAGTGGCTTTGCTGCAGAGGGGCACAGCGGGTCCCTGTCCTGGGCTTGGGAGCCCATACCAAGTCCCCTTCCTAGTGGGAGCCCCAGCACTGCCTCCCCATCCCAGCAGGAGCTCCACCACTGCATCCCCATCCCATGGGAGCCTGGGCACTGCATCCTCATCGCAGCAGGAACCCCAGCACTGCATCCCCATCCCAGCAGGAGCCCCAGCACTGCACCCTGATCCCAGCAGGAACCCCAGCACTGCATCCCCATCCCAGCAGGAGCCGGACCACTGCATCCCCATCCCTCTGGGAGCCTGGGCACTGCCTCCCCATCCCAGCAGGAGCCCCAGCACTGCACTCTGATCCCAGCAGGAACCCCAGCACTGCACCCTGATCCCAGCAGCAGCCCCAGCACTGCACCCTGATCCCAGCAGCAGCCCCAGCACTGCCTCCCCATCCCAGCAGGAGCCCCAGCACTGCATCCCCACCCCCGTGGGACCCCTGCCCCCCTGCCCTGGCTCTCCCCACCTCCCTCTGCCATCCCTGGGGGCCGCCTGTGCCCGTGCCCAGCGTGCTGCCCCCGCGGGCGGGGGCGGGGGGAGCTGCTGCCCGCCGTGCCTTTTGTCAGCCTCAGAGAAGTTGACCTTGAAGCGCGCTGGCAGAGCCCTGCAGCTTAATCGTGTTAGAGGTGTCTGACTGCGGCTCGCGCGGCTCTACCTGAGCGGCATCAGCAAGGGGGACGCGGCGCGCTCGCCGCCCGGCTCAATAATTGATGCGTTTTTCTCAGCTCCCCCTTCCGTGAAAGGAAACCCAAGTTGCTGGCTGGATGGCAGGGCTGGGAGGATGGCAGGACCAAGAGGGTGGYGGTGCTGGGGTGGAGGATGGAGGATTGGGATGGGAGGATGACAGGGGTAGGGGATGGCAGTGCTGGGAGGATGGCAGTGCTGGGGGCTTGGCAAGATTTAGGAGTGCTGGGAGGATGGCAGAATAGGGAGGATGGCAATGCTGGGAGAATGGCAAGATTTGGGAGGATGGCAGTGCTGGGAGGATGGCAAGATTTGGGAGGATGGCAATGCTGGGAGGATGGCAGTGCTGGGAGGATGACAGTGCTGGGAGGATGGCAAGATTTGGGAGGATGGCAGTGCTGGGAGGATGGCAGGACTATCAAGATGGAAGTTTTGGAAGCATGGCAGGCCTGGGAGGATGGCAGGACCAGGAGGATGGCAGAGGCACTGACGCGGGATGGAAATGGGAATGGGAATGGTGAGGGGCTGGGTTCCAGGTGGATGCTCTGGGATGCCATCCTGGGGTCACCCCGCTGTGGATGGGGGTGTGCCAAGGGTACTCTGTGGCCATGGGGAGACACACGGTGGTGGGGGCAGCCCCTTGGGTGCCCTCCTGCTCTGCCCAACTTCCTCCCCATGAGAAGACCCCAGGCACCACATTTCCACCTGCTTTCTTTGGGAACGTGCAGAAACMCTCAAACCCTGCATTCCCATGGAAGCACCGAGCAGCCTCACACCCAGCATCTCCCTTTTCCCCTGAGCACCTCCTGCCCCAGAGCCTGGCACAGCCCCTTTAGTGCCCCCACCACAGCCCCCTGGGTCTGCCCTGCTCCCACCTGGATCCCCATCACCCTCAGTGACCCTGGACCCCATGTTGGGCACACTGGCCCTGGGTGCCCCCCGGCTCAGCCCCTTCCCGCCGGGCAGAGTTGTTTTGCTTCCATACAACGCTTCCTCCCTGCCTCCCCCTTTTTCCCCCCCTTTCCCCTCTTAGCCAAGCGCACAGGGAAGGGGAGAGATTTTAACCTTCTGCCTGGAACCAATTAAAAAGGTCTTTCCACAGAGACGAAAGTGCTCGTGCACCTTTGTGTGCTGTGAGCGGGGGGAAGAAAGCAGAGGCGGCCTTTGAAGGGGGGATGAGGTCCCTCCGCTGGGACCCCTCCGGGCTTTCAAAGCCTGCGTTATTTCTTTATTTTTAAATAGCCAAATTAAAGTGCCTCCCGCTTCCTCCCCTCCCCGTTTGTGCGGCAGCACGTGGCCCCCACCAGCTGCCAGGGGGGATGCGGGCACTGCTGGTCCCATCCAGGGTGTTCTGGCCACCAGGAGGGGTCAGGGCATGGCCCTAAACCCAGCTGGGATGGGGCAGAGCATCCCTCCTTCCTGCAGAGGTGCTGGCAGGGTGGTGTTGAGGGGTTTCTGGCTGAGCTGGGGGGGCGCACTGAACCCCAGATCAGTGGGGTCTTGTCTTGGGGCAGCCCCTGACTCAGCTCAGCACAGCCCCATGAGCAGGGCAGCCTCCCATCACCAGCACAGCCCCCTGCTCCCCTCAGGGCAGTCACCCAGGGCAGCCCCCTGTCACCCAGCAGAGCCCCCTGACCCATTCCGGCCCCCCCC
>JACDOX010000446.1:72605-91127 GCA_014549065.1 Cardinalis cardinalis | reverse complement strand
TGATTGTTTCTTTTGTGATTTCATTTTTATCCACTTATTTATTAATTTCTTTAATTCTATTTATTTATCTATCACATTTATTTATTTATTTATGGGTTTATGTTTATGTATGTKTGACAAGTTTTCATTCATTTATTACAAATTTTCAAATATATTATTAATCACTATTTTCATTATTGGCTTTACTTCTTTTATGATTTTATTTTTATGTATTTCTTGCATTTGTTTATTTCTTTTCATTTATTAACCACATATTTTTATTTGTTGCATTTAATGATTTTGTTTTCATGTATTTACTACACATATTTATCTAATTAAATTTATTGATTTCCTACACAATTCTATTAATTATTTATTTTTTGTGTGAATTCATTATTTATTTATTTATTTATTACTATGCACTCTTGCTCTCTTTAATTTCCTTTATTTATTCCTTTTTTCATGATTGATTATATGATTAATTTATATAATTTAATTATTTTGGTTTTAAAAATATTTAATTTATTATTGATTTTATGATTAATTTTATTTCTTTGTATTTCTATTTTCTATTTCTTTCTATTTTATTTCTTATTTATTTCTTTTTCTTTCCTTCTTTCTTCCTTATTTTTATTATTGATTTTATGATTTATATTGATGAATTTTATGATTTATATTGATGAATGTTATGATTTATTATGATTATTTTGATGATTTATTTGATTTTATGACTTATATATCATATATTAATTATAATCATCCTTATTTTACTGTGAATTACAACGAAATAACAAAAATTAGCGATTTTTCTGCTTTCAGGTCAGGAAATTGATCGTTTTGGATCCCCGGAAGAGGCTGACGGTTCACCAGGCCCTGCAGCACCCCTGGGTCACTGGAAAAGCAGCAAAATTCGCTCACATGGACAGCACGCAGAGGAAACTGCAGGAATTCAACGCCAGGAGGAAACTGAAGGTGAGGAGGGGACACCTGGCACCRCCAGGGACGTGTGACAGCACAGGGAGGGGACACCTGAAAGGGAAGTTCATTTTCTGCCTCTAACATTTCATCGATTTCTAAAAGTGGCAGTGGATTCAAAAAGYGCCACCTCTCCAATGACACTAAACAAACCAACAAATTTCTCTTCTTCCATAAAAGAATGCARAATKATAAGTTATGTACMAAAAGCGTGTGGAAAAGTTTGTTACAACAATGTAAGCATCAAAAAACTTAGAAAACCTTAAAAAATCAAAGGGACAAACAACTGGCCAGGAAGGGCAGAACTCTGCCAGCACCTTCTGGATCCCAAGGGACAGTTTGGAGCGGYGCCAGGGGATTTTTGGGATGGATTTTAGGGAAAGGTTCCTCCCCCAAGGGTGCTGGGCACTGAATACCCTCAATCCTTCTGGCCCCGAGGCTGCCAGAGCTCCAGGAGGTTGGGGTGGGATTGTGGGGGCAGGATTTTTGGGATGGGGTTGTTGGGGTGGCATTGTGGGGGTGAGATTGTTGGGGTGGGATTGTGGAGATGGGATTGTTGGGACAGGATTGTTGGGTGGGATTGTTGGGGTGAGATTGTTTGGGATGGGATTGTGGGGTGGGATGGTTGAAGTGGGATTGTGGGGATGGTGGAATTTTTGGGATGGGATTGTTGGGGTGAGATTGTTTGGGATGGAATTGTTGGGATGGGGTTGTGGGGGCAGGATTGTTTGGGATGGGGTTGTTGGGATGGGATTGTTGGGGTGAGGTTGTTTGGGATGGGATTGCTGGGGTGGAATTGTTGGGATGGGGTTGTGGGGGCAGGATTGTTGGGGCAGGATTGTTTGGGATGGGATTGTGGGGACGGTGGAATTTTTGGGATGGGGTTGTTGGGGTGGGATTGTTGGGTGGGATTGTTGAGGCAGGATTGTGGGGATGGGATTGYTGGGATGGGATTGTTGGGGTGAGATTGTTTGGGATGGGGTTGTGGGGGCAGGATTGTTTGGGATGGGGTTGTTGGGATGGGATTGTTGGGGTGGAATTGTTGGGATGGGGTTGTGGGGGCAGGATTGTTGGGGCAGGATTGTGGGGATGGGATTGTTGGGATGGGATTGTTGGGGTGAGATTGTTTGGGATGGGGTTGTGGGGGCAGGATTGTTTGGGATGGGATAGTGGGGTGGGATGGCTGAGGTGGGATTGTTGGGGTGCCCTGGGCCAGGCCAGGATTTGGGCTGGGTGATCCCCTCCGATCATGCCACAATTCCCTGATTCTCTGCCCCTCTCCCAGGCTGCCATGAAGGCCGTGGTGGCCTCCAGCCGCTTGGGCAACCACGGCCACCACGACTGCTCCCGCAGCGGCCGCGGCCAGGGGGGACCCCGGGGCCTGGCCCAGCCCGCGGGCAACGGCGGCCCCGGGGCCGGCACGGAGCTCAGAACGTTCCAGAGTGACCGCCCCGATGTGGGCCCGGTGGCCACGTTCCAGAGTGACCGTCCCGCCACGTTCCAGAGTGACCATCCCGCCATAGTCCAGAGTGACCACCCTGCCATGTTCCAGAGTGACCACGCCGCTGTGGCCTCAGTGGCTGCGTTCCAGAGTGACCGTCCCGCCACGTTCCAGAGTGACCACCCTGCTACATTCCAGAGTGACCATCCCGCCATAGTCCAGAGTGACCACCCGGCCGAGGGCCCAGTGGCCACATTCCAGAGTGACAACCTCACCATGTTCCAGAGTGACCATCCCACCACGTTCCAGAGTGACCACCCTGCTGTGGCCTCAGTGGCTGCGTTACAGAGTGACCATCCCAATGTGGGCCCAGTGGCTGCGTCCCAGAGCGACCATCCCACCACATTCCAGAGTGACCACCSTGCCATGTTCCAGAGTGACCACCCTGCCATGTTCCAGAGTGACCACCCCGCTGTGGCCTCAGTGGCCACGTTCCAGAGTGACCATCCCACCACATTCCAGAGTGACCATCCTGCCATATTCCAGAGTGACCACCCCAGTGTGGGCCCAGTGGCTGCGTCCCAGAGTGACCACCCTGCCACGTTCCAGAGTGACCGCCCCAGTGTGGCTCCAATGTCCACGTTCCAGAGTGACCACCCCACCGTGGGCCCGGTGGCCGCGTTCCAGAGTGACCACCCTGCCATGTTCCAGAGCAAGCGCCCCAGTGTGGCTGCGGTGGCCCCGGTGGCCGTGCCAGGGCCTGCCTGTGACAGTTAAGGGCCCTGCAGGTGCCACCACTGAGTCTTGGCCGCTGCCCCGAGAGCTGCTCTGGCCTCTGGGACATCCTCGTGTCCTGTCCTGGGACATCCTCGTGTCCTGTCCTGCCAGCCCCCCTCGCTGTCCCTGTGTCTGTCCCCACCACCCGAGGGGACACAGCGGTGACTTTTCTTCCCACTCTGCAGCAGTCTGGGCCGCTGTGGTTTGGGAGGATCCCAAAAAACGAGGCACAACCAGGATTTCTCCCGCCTTTCCCTGCAAAGGCAGCGAGTTGTCTTTAAGGGGTTCCTGTAAATAATCCTGAAAGTTGTGGTTTTTTTTTTAATTTTTCTGCCGTAGCTGTGACATGTCCAGCACTGTCGCCAGCCCAGCTGCGGGGCTGCTGCTGTGTTAGGAGGGGTTTTAGGAGCCTTTGACCCCAAATATTCAATCCTCTCTGGAGAACAGCCCGTGCCAGCGCTTCCCTTGTCATTCCCGAGCCCTGGGTTGTGGTTTTTTGGGTGTGTTCCCCACCTTCAGCCTTGCTGTGGATCCCTGCTGCTGGTGGTGGGGTCTGGGAGTGCTGGTCCGGCCTCCCCTTGGCGTTCCAGGTCAGGATTGACACAATTCTAACACAGGAATTTGAATATTGTGAGATTTTGCCACRGAGCTGCTGTTCCCTGAGGGAGGCCAGTGCGTTTATACTTTTTAATTTTTGTTTTTTAATGAAATCAGCAGACAAAGTTCTTGAAAATGAATTTTTTTTTTAAAGGCAGGAAAAAGAATAACCATTTACAGATTTTAATAGAGAGCTAGTGAGCAGCCAGCAAAAGCCATATTCCACGTGGGAATTGCAGGTTGAGCCCCAAGGCAGCAACCATCACCTGCACCCCCACATTTTGGGCTTAGAACGCTGTGTTCAGGGTAAAAATCCCACCAGATTTGTACAGGAGGTTCACTTGCCCAGGATGGGGGTGCAGAATTCAGCAGCTGGGACAGGAAGGGCAAAAAAACCCCAAAATTGGATGTTTTGCCAAAGGTGATGCAGCAGTGACRGACCTGAGGGTGAGGTCAGAGCAGGGGGAGGAAAAATGGATTTGGGGTTTATCTGCAGCGTGAACAGAAAYCAAAATAGCTCAGAGGATCCACCCTGGAGCTCAGTGGGGTTTGGGGAGCCGAAGGCAGCAGAGAAATGGGGTGTTCAAGAGGGGTTTTGATTGGGAAAAAAAAATCACRGCTTGGCCAGAGCTGCACTTTTGGAACTTGAGCTGCTCTTTTGTGGGGAAGCAGCTGCCCACAGAGGTGTCCCAGGGTGAAACGAAGCCCCTGATCCCGTGGGACTCTGCAGCACGGGGAAATTCCCCCTTTTTTTTGCATTTTTGGCAGGAGTTTTCCCCTCTCCTCCGTCTAACCCTGAGGGCTGAGCCTTGCAGGGTGCTCAGCTCCAGCTCTGTGTTGTGTCAGTGGACGTGAACTCTGCCTTGTTGTTTCCCAGCCCAGGTTTTAAAGACTATTTTCTATCCTTTGACATGAAATGCTGATTAACGACGAGGCTGGCACCCCCAGAGCCTGCAGAGCAGGGCAGAGGCCGAGCAACAGCTGCAGGATTCCCAATAAAACGGGAATTACTCTTGACAARCCAATTTCACAAACTGTCTCCGGCAGTGGGATGAAGGAGGGGGACTGCAAACCAAACCAGAACTGGAGTTTATCTCTACAATTATTATTATTCCACAGGCATCTGTATTTAAAGATAGGAAAAACGCACTCCTGGTGCATTTTGTGCCAGCCAGGTGTTGATGAGCAAGTAGAGACAGTGAATAAAGCATCCAACCTCTGAGTGTGGGCTCTGTGTTCACTGTTTTCCTTAAAAATCGAAAGATTTGGGATGGAATGGGTTGGTGTTCAAAGCTAATAAGGAATTGAGTTTTTTAGGAAGTTGTGGTTCAACCAATTTGTGAAAAGTGCATATTATATGGCTCTAGGCAAGTATTTTGTATTGATTAGCAGTGCTGTATTAACATTTTATAGTGGGGTAAATGTAGTGTTGTAGTTAAAAGATAATTTTTGTAGTTAAAATAGGAGCTATGTATGTGAGATATTTTTTTAAGAAAGGAATGAGGTACTTGCACTGAGATGGCAGCCACAGGACACCTCAATCTTTCAGAGAAAAAGAATTTATTGCCCCATTATCAGAAGAAATGAACTTATTCCTGCCTTGCTCAGCCCTGAAGACCTCTCAGGATTCAGAGGAAGAAGTTGAAGATGACCAGACAGAATCCTGTGTCTGAATGGAATTTTTGCATCATATATGAGGTGTATGAATATGCAACAGGCTGTTGTTTTTAAGGGTTAATCCTCTGTTAACTGCGTCCTTTTTCGGGCTTATTTTGCCCAGAAAGAGGTACCCAGACATCCATAACTCTTTGTTCTTATTGTCTCATATTGTCCTAATMCAAATTGTCCAAATTATTATTACTCTAATTATATTGCTATTTTTATAACAATTTTATTATCATTAAACTTTTAAAATTTTAAAAACAGGTGATTGGCTGCTATCTGCTGCGAGTAYCTCATTCCATTCTCTAAAAAACTATCCCACATACATAGTTACATCATGTTATAACCTAAATTATATTTAACACACTACTTAAATAATTAATAGAGCATAATTTAATACATAAATTAATACAGCATAGCCCTAACAGAACACATATAATATTCATTTTAATATTTGCCAAAAGCCAATCATAAAATACGCATTTTTCACAACGCTGTCCCTGCCCATGGTCGGGCTCGCAGCTCAAACCATCACATGACGTCACAGTTCCTGCCTATGACGTCACTCGCCCCGTTGCCATGCCGCCCTCCCCAGATTAGGAGYGGCTTCCGCCCAACTCGCCAATAGAAGACGGAGTAGGCGTGGCTAAGGTAGCAGCGTGCGTTCTGATTGGCTGAGCCTCGTGTTTTGGCCGCGGCGAGGAGGGCGGGGCGCCAAGCGGCGCTCGCTGATTGGTTCGAGGGGGCGGTGCTGGGCGGTGCGCGCGGCGCATGCGCAGATCCTCGTGCGGAGGGCGGCGGCGGCGGCGCGCGCGGGGGGCGGCGTCGTCGGGAGCGCGCACGGTAACGGTGCCCCCCCCCCTCCTCCCCCCCCTCCTCCCCCCAAGCCCACCGGGCCTTCAAGCGCGGTCTGGGGGGCGGGGAGACAAGGGTCCGGGGGGCTATCACCGGCACCAGGGTTGCGTTTGGGAGTCCCGTCCGTCCTTTGACCGGGCGAAGCGAGGGGTCTCGTCCCTCCCCTCACCGAGGCGTTTTCTGGGGTCCCGTCCCTCCCCACACAGAGCGCTTGGACGGTTCCATCCCCCCCGAAGGGGGGTTTGGGGTCCCGTCCCTAATGGAGGGAGCTCTGGACGGGGGGTCCCGTTCCATCCCTCCCCTCACCGGTTCGGCTTTGGGGGCCCTGTCCCGTCCCTCATCGCGTGCGGGACTCTGGGGGTCTCTCCCCTCAGCGAGGGCGGTTTAGGGGAGGGTCCCGTCCCTCCCCTCACGGTGCGGGGGGGTTCGTGCGGTCCCGTCCCTCCCCTCACGGTTTGTGCGGTCCCGTCCCTCCCCTCACGGTGCGGGGGGGTTCGTGCGGTCCCGTCCCTCCCCTCACGTGGGTTTTTGGGGCCGGGCGGTTCCCGCTGTCCCCGCGCCGCCTCACGGGGGTCCCGCACCGGTCCCGCCGTTCCGGGCTCCGCTAACGGCCCCTCGTCCCTCCCTCTCTCCCTCCGCAGGGCCGCCATCCCGGAGCCGCGGCCATCCCAGCACCTGGACCGTGTAAGTACGGGAAGATCTTTAGTATGTGTTTTTTTAAAGCCCTTGAGGAAGCCCTGAGGGCTCTGAGGCTGCTCTGCTCAGGTTTCTGTTGCAAATCGTGCGTAAAAATTGGGATCAAATGGCGGTGTAAAAAGTCTATCCAGCGCGTTTTTTATTAGGGTGTAGTTCCCTGTTTTCAGGGTTTGGTCGCAGGAAGCTGTGGATTGGGCAGGCCCATGGCTGCATTGTGTAATTGCTGATAGTATTTTCCTCACACAGTGAGAGCCACTTGTGCTTCTAGAATTACGGAATTCTTGAATCCTGCGATCATTTGGGTTGGAGGGACCTAAAGCCCATCCAGTCCCATCCCTTCCACCATCCCAGGTTGCTCCAAACCTTGTCCAACCTGGCCTTGGACACTTCCAGGGATGGGRCAGCCACAGCTTCTACAGAAAAATTGAGTTTAAGATATAATATTGGATAAGCTGCAGGATGATATCAGTGCAGTGATCCCTTCTCTGGTAAACAATAATAACTGTAGTGATATGTTTGATTAAATCCTGTATTTCCTTCAAAAAGCAAAGACTACAATGTAAAAAGGTGGGTGACTCCTTTATTCCCTTTTTTTTCCTTCAGAACACCTTGGCATTGCCCTTTTCCACGTGAAGCTCAGCCATGACTGACCAAGAGTTCATTCTCTGCAAGTGGAAGAGGCGTTTGTGGCCAGCCAAGGTGAGGAGGAATGAGGAAATGTTTGTGGAGGTTGCTTGGAGCAGAGCAGGAAGGAAGGGAGAGGTCCCAGCAAACCTGTCTGAACTTGTCTGAGCTGTGGAGATGCCAACAGGAAAAAATGGAGAGGGCCTGGAGCGATGGGGAATAACTTCTCATTGCCAGAGGGCAGGGCTGGATGGGGCATTGGGAAAAAATTCCTCCCTGTGAGGGTGGTGAGGCCCGGGGATGGATTTCCAGAGCAGCCTGGGACAGTGAAGGATGAAATGGGATTTAAGGTCCCTTCCCACCCGTTCCATCCTGGGATTTTATCAATCCACGATCCTAAGGCTGCTCCCAGGCACTGTCAAGCTGCTCTTGGATAAACGTTTTGCTGTTGGTCAGGATTTTCAATGGAGATTTCTCACTTTTAATGTAGGTTTTGTGCAAACCTGGAGTTGCTGGGAGCAGTCCTGTTGCCACCACAAGAAGGATGGGATTTAAAGCTGAAATCCTTGGCTTGGAGAAGCAGTTGAGTATCCTTGTTCCTATCACATGTTTGCATTCTTAGAGGTTAAATAAATAAGGGGAAGAAAGGAATCCTTTTATCTGAAAGTGCCTGTGAGATGGGATCCTGGATTTGCAGAAGGTTTAGGTGTTTAACCCTAGCAAGGACAGGTTGTGGAGGGAATATTTGAGGTTTCTGCTGTCTGAGGGCAGTTTTGTGGTGCTGGGAGTGTTCTGCTGCTGGTTCTAGTCACCTTTTTGTGTTCCAGGGTCAGTGTGAGCTCTGCAAACGTGGTTCCCCTGACAGAGGAGAGGATCAAGGCCATTGCCTCCACCCTGGGTGAGGAGAGAGGGGCCCAAATGTGCTGCTTTGTGTCTTTTCTGGGTGTAAAATACCTCTAAAAACTCAGCCCCAAATGTGCTGCCTTGTGTCTTTTTTAGGTATRAAATCCCCTCAGAAATTCAGCCTGGGGGGATAAAACTTCTATATTTCACTTATTTTCTTTTCCCCTTTACCATAAAGCTGGAAAGTAGGTTAAAAAATTATCATTTTCCTCTTCCCTGGGGTGGTTTGTTGGAGGGATGGTGAAGAAATGTGAGTTTTCCTCAAAATGAGGCACTTCCAGCTTGGTCTTTGTGTGTCTCCATTCTTTGCCTTGAGAATTGTGGATGATTTCAGTAGTAAAAAATACACCTTAAAACAAATACTAGGAGGAACATTTATTATTTATTCATGATAGAATAATGAGGATAACATCATTTATTGAGTATTTTCCTTCATCAGAGCAAAAGAAAACCATGAGTGAGGCCGTGGAGGAGCTGCAATATCGTTGTTCCCTTAAAATTGCCCTGGATATTCTCCATGAGACTGACTCCAGYAGTCAAATGCCACTTGCAGAAGGACCAAATCCTGAATTTTCCCGGGAGAAATCTGCCCCACCCACCCCCTCCCACAGCTTCTTGTTGCGCTCTCGCTCGAAAAAATCAGAACCTGAGGCTGCCAAGAGGAAAAGGAAAGGCCAGAATAACTCTGGGGTGAAGGATGATCCCAAAGCACGCAGCCAGGGAGRTTCTGTGGCTCCAGGGGGGAGTGGAASAGCACCTGGAAGTGGCACGAGCCCTGCCAGAGCACGTGGAGGTGGCAAAAACCCTGCCAGGTGTGGTGCCAGGGACTCGAGTGTGGCACCAGCCCCTGACAGTCACAACTGCAAAAAACCAGAACCAAAATCATCACCCAGACAGAGGAAAATCCAGCCCAAAATGGGGAATGGAGTCTCCTCTAAGCCAGAGGTTGGAAGAAGTCAGCAAGGAAGGAAAAGAAGATGGAGGGATGATTCCCCCCAGGATCAAGCAGAGGTGGCTCCTGAGGAGGGGTCTCCCTCTGTCCCCTCTAAATCTGGCACCGTGGAACCTTCCAGAAAGAAAGGAACTCAGCCTGGGAGAGCATTCCTGGATTCCTCCTGTGAAACTGCCTCGGATGAGTTGGAGAAAAGCATCAGCAGTGAGAGTGAGAGCCTGGCAAAGCAGCTGGATGGGAGGAGAGAGGCAGAGGGTGGAAAACACCCGGATGGGGCAGGTGTGGCCTCAGGCACAGACAGGAAATGCAGGAACCACCCTGGGTCCTCACCTGGGCCTTCTGGTGCCTTCCCTCAGCCTCAGGAGGAGGAAAACCAGGATCCCTCACACCTGGCTGGGAATAAAGCCCCTGACTCCGAGGAAGATGAAGGTGGGCAAATCCCTTGGGGAAGGGTAACCTTCATCCCATGTGGGACCTTGGAATGTTGCTTTGCTTTTGGGGAAGTGGCTCTTGAATTCCTGATTTAATTCCTTTTGGTTTCCATTCCTGGGAAGCAGAAATGCTGATCCCTTCAGTGCTGGGGAGGCCTTGGGGGTGTTTGGGTTGTCTGAAGTTTCTTGGGGTTTTTCATTGAAAACTGGGGTGGTTTTTGAGCTCACACTTGTTTTCCCTTACTGCTCTCTGATAAATTGAGATTAAATGTTTTTGAATGAGGTCCTGAGACCAGCCCCATTCTTTCCCCCTTTTATCCACGTGATCAGGGAATTAGGATTCCCTAATTAGAAGTGTGCAGGTGTGTCAGGTCCCCTCTGGGTCACGCTCACCTGCTCTGAAGCTGATCCTGTCCTAATCCCTGGATCCTGGTGCTGTTGGCAGGGCTGGAAGCCTCTGGGATGTCTTCCAGGAGAGTTTCCTCAGAGAGCCTCCCTCCACTCTCACCTCTGGCAGATGAAGAGGAGGAAAATTTCCCAAGTGTTCTGTCCCATCGAGGTGAGACATCAGCACAGGGCTGAGGCTCTTCCTGCTGGGGGAGCTTCAGTTTGCCTGCAGTCCCTGGGGATTCCAGGAGGGGATCCAGYTGTGTCCAGGCTTGGGGTAAAATGCATTTCCTGGGTCCATCGGGCATTTTGCTGCAGAATGAAATGAAAATCCCTGAAACTGGACAAGGGCCTTGCATTGAAGTTGCTGGGTTTCAGTTCAGGACTCCCTGTGCTGCATTTTGTGGTCACTGTAAAAACACTGAAGAGAAACTCCTGGAGGAGAAGAAGAAAGGGGCAGCATCTGTCTTGTTTTATTGTTTTTAAGGAAAATTTCCCTTCTTTTTCACACCAGAACCCAAATTCTTCGAGCAAGGGATGTTGGTGTGGTGCAAGCTGCGGCGGTATCCGTACTGGCCAGCGGTGGTAAGAGCAGCTCCTGCCTCCTCATATCCTGCTGATAAGGAGCAACTCCCAGCTCTGGAGTGACTTTTGCCCTTCCTGGAAGTGTTAAAGACCTTCCAGTAGAAGCATTTCAAAATTGATAAAAGAAAATTTGTGCTAAAAGCACTCAAAATGTGGYCACTTCACACCTGTTTGTGCAGAGCACAGGATTATCCCAGTTCCTTTGTCATGGAGCAGRACTTTGTTCCCAGTTTGCAAAAGAAAGGGGAGGCCCTTTGTGCACTAAAAATGCTCCCTTTAGGGAACTGGTTGCAGCTTCCTCTTGAGTTTTTCATATTTGTGTAATAAAGGAAAGTTACAGCGACAGGAAAAATTTAAGTGTGGGTTGTAGTGGGTGATATCCCCTGAAAAATATCCCTGTTTTATCAAAGAGTAGGATTTTTGAGGCTTTATCCTCTCTCCAGGTGAAAGCAGTGAAGAGGAAGCACCGGAGGGCCTGTGTGCTCTTCATAGATGGCACCACAAACGAAAAGAAAAAAGGGTAAATGTGGATTTCCATGCCATGCTGAATTTCCAGTCTCTGATATTCCATGTCCGTGCTGTTTTCCTGGTGCAGGGTGAGGACAGTCCTGTCCAGGTTGATCTGGGAGGGAGGGGCTGGGCCAGGTGAGGGTTGGAGGTGCTTTGTCATGCTGCAGGTTGAGGCAGCTCCCTGTCCCTAGGAAGAGCTGAGGAGTCAAAAACAAAACAAAACAAAAAAATCCCTGGAATGCAGCCAGTGTTTTCCTTGTGCKGCCCAAACTTTTTGGAAACACTGAGCTGCCTTTAACTTTTCTCTAAACCAGGTACTTCTCATTTATTACAGGATTCCATACTTTTAACTTGCTCTGGAAGCAAAAAACWTTTAAATTTGTGCTCCTTAATTCCTTGGGAAGTGGGATTTTCAGGGAGAAGCAGAACTGCAGTAAATAAGGAGGGAAGTGRGGCAGTTGAGTTGCACCTCTGACTGTGTTTCTTTAAAAGTTTCTCAGTGTCTCTGAAGAGYCTGAAGCACTTTGACTGTGAAGAGAAGCAGGAGCTCATTGTGAGTATCCCAGAGATGTGGAACTGTAGGGTTTGGGCAAATACAGTGAGAAATTCAGGATGTAAATGGCCGGGGGGGATGTGGGGCTTGGCCCCTCAAAGCCGCTCTACCCTGTGACAGTTCTGGCAGGAGCTGTTTTACTGTGAGGAAAAAATTGTCATGGGCCATTTCTGTCCCCTGCTTGGCATCCTGGGCTGAAACTCTTGGAGAGCTGCTGGGTTTGGGACAGCAAATCCTCCTTGTTTTGCAGGAACGAGCCAAGGAGAATTATTCCAGGGAAATCGAGTGGTGCCTCCAGCTGATCCAGGACTATCGGATCCGAGTGGGTAAGGAGGGGCAGCGACCATGGAATCACCAAATCCCAGGATGGTTTGGGTGGGAAGAACCTTCAGCCCCATCCAGTCCCCTCCTGCCATGGCAGGGACACTTTGCACTGTCCCAGGGTGCACCAAGCCCTGTCCAGCCTGGCCTTGGGCACTCCCAGCTTCTCTGGGATCTCATCCTGAGATCCACCAGGAGCAGGGGAACCCCAGGTTTTGATTCCTGGGCGAATGGAACTGATCTCTGCTCCTGTTTTGGGTTTTTAGGCTGTCGTTCTTTCACCGGGTCCTTCCTGGAGTATTTTGCTGCTGATATCAGTAAGTGAATCCAAACCTTTGGGAATTCTCTTGGCTGGGTAAAAACTCCTCTCAGCAATAAAATTCCTTATTTTCTATTGCTATGGCTATGGAAACCCTTTGTAATTTTGAAAACCCATTTAAATTCTTGTGGTTTCTCTTTCAGGCTACCCAGTGAGGAAAGAGGGGTACCAGAGTGTGGTGCAGATGGCATTCCCAAACACAGGGGAGGAAGGGGCTGGAGAGTCTTCCTCAGACACCTCCCCCCAGAAGCCCCCCAGGAAGCTCCTCCCTGACAGGACCAGAGCTGCCAGGGACAGGGAGAACAAGAAGCTGGTGGAGTTCATAGTGAAGACCAAAGGGGCTGAAGAGCATCTCCTGGGGATCTTGAAAAGTGGGAAACAATCCCGCTGGCTGAAGAAATTCCTAAATTCCAGCCGCTACATCACCTGTGTGGAGACTTACTTGGAGGATGAGGAGCAGCTGGACCTGGTGGTTGGGTACCTGAAGGAGGTGTACAGGGAGATGGACACCAAGAACCTGCACCAGATCCTGGGGGATGGCATCAGATTCATCTCAGATGTGCTTTTACCTGAGGTGAGGGAGCATGAGACAGGGAGGAAAATGAGCTGCAGATGATAGATGACACTAATTCCCATTATTTATTCCCTTTTTGTGTTGTGATTTCTGTGGAATGACGTGGGGAGAGTTCCCAGAGCTGAGCCAGGCAGGAATATTCACCCCTGCCTACAGCCTGAGTCACTCAAATGCTGATTTTTAAGCACAGAAAGAAGGAGAGGCTTTAGGTAGACTGTTGTTTGTAAAAGCAGACTGATAGTTTCCTGGTGTATTTTAATTACCTCTGAAATGCTTCAAAGCTTTGTTTAGTTTGTTTTTTTTTTAATTTAATTTGGCAACTTCTCAGGGTTTTCTTGTTCCTTTGTGTGGAATGACGTGGGGAGAGTTCCCAGAGCTGAGCCAGGCAGGAATATTCACCCCTGCCTACAGCCTGAGTCACTCAAATGCTGATTTTTAAGCNAAGGAGAGGCTTTAGGTAGACTGTTGTTTGTAAAAGCAGACTGATAGTTTCCTGGTGTATTTTAATTACCTCTGAAATGCTTCAAAGCTTTGTTTTGTTTGTTTTTTTTTTAATTTAATTTGGCAACTTCTCAGGGTTTTCTTGTTCCTTTGTGTGTGTCGAGGTGGGGGGTGATGTGTTGGCTGTTCTTACAGTTGTTGTGGATACCTTGTGTTCTTCCCAGGAAGTTTCCCAGGAGAACATTAGCTCGTGTAGAAACAAAATTACTGTGAAGAATATTTTAATCTGAGGATAAAAATACCCCCCAGGGGATGATACAGAACAATTTCATATTTTTTATTTAAGAATTTCAAGCACTCAATGAGCGGTTTCATCCAAGTTTTCTAAGTTTTTGAGGAACCCTTTTCTCAAAATGTGCTCATCTGAGGCAGTTTCAAATCCCTGGCTATGGTTTAGTTTTGCTTATTGATTATTATTATTATTAATTATTCAGTGCTTTTCTAGGCCATCATCTGTGCCATTGCTGCCGTGGATGACATCGATTATGAGAAAGCAGAAGAAAAGTACATTAAAGGACCACCTGTAAGCAAAAGGTAGATTTGTTTTCAGGATTTTCCAAGGGTTTTTACTCCTTTATTGTTGGATACAGAGAAGGTTTCAGGTGAGGGCAGGAGAGCTCAGTGTCCTCCTCCTTTGAGGGACAAAACGTGGAAAATGTCCCAGCTGAGTTACTCCAACTCTGCGAATTTAATTTGTCCAGCTGATGTCATCTGGACAATAATATCCTGTTTTAACTTAAAACCTTCTATATTTTTTTTTTTCCAGAGAAAGAGAATTGTTTGATGAACAAGTCCTGGGAAGCAAAAAGCTCAAGACTGAGCCAGAGCCTGCAGAGAGCTGAGGAGTGGCCGGGGCTGTCCTGGGGCCACCCGGTGTAAATAACCAGTGGTGATTTGTATAAAACGTGGCATTCTTTGTAAAGTCTGTGTGTATATTCCCAAATCCTCTGCTCCCAGCTCTTGCTGCTTCATGGCCTCGCTGTGTTCAGGATCCACTGGATCCTCCTCCATCAGTGCCCTCCTGAGGGGCTGCCAGAGACCCCCAGGGCTGTGCAGAGCTTCTGCTGCTCCGCCGACTTCCACGTGGGKTCTTTTAGCCAAACACCCGACTTGGGAAGGGATCTTGTCCTGCTTTGTGGCCTCCCTGCTCCTGATAAAAAACCAGGGGGTTCCTGGCAGGGAAGGCTCCTGGGGTTCCACTTTGCTGCCTCATGGATCYCCAAAGGTGGGAAATCAGGTTGGTGCCCAGAGCTGCCACCTGGATCACAAAGACTTGGGTTCTTGTTTTGTTCTGACAAGTAAAATTCCATGGAGAAGGAACCCAGGTTTGTTTTAACAAAAACATTCCCTTTTTCTCTGACTGAACCAGTGGAATGCTGGTTTATTGTCTCTCCTGAGGCTGTGRATTTTGGGAGGCTTTTAATTGTCTTTTTATCATCTAAATTCCCAATTTAATCCTGCCCAGCKCCCTGCTCGCCTTTGTTGGAGCTGTGGCACATGGAAGCAGTGTCACCAAGAACTAATTAATGATGAATAATGATAAATGATACATAAAACCCCCTGATTAGGGTTTTTCTGTGATAATGAAATATGATTTCCTTGCTTGTCCAGTAAAACCCAAGATGATTTGAAATGAAGAAGTTGAAATTGGGATCCAGATGTCTATCCTGGCTGTAGTAATTATCTGAATATATTTTAATTACACTTTTAATTGCTCTGTGCTCTCTAATGAGTTTTTCCATGGAATCCTTATTCCCGTTATCTCAAGTACCTCAATTATAGGGACAGGCYAGGAAGTGTGAGGGTTTTATTAAAGCCTGTGAGGAGGGATAATGAATTTTGTGAGTTAGGATAAAAAATTAATGATGGAGTTACCTCAGAGCTGKGAGTGGCACTTTCCCTTTGGAGATGAGAGCTTGGGGAGGGACTGCCTGCCCCTCATCCCAGTGCTCTGGGGTAATTTGGAATAGGGGTAAACTTCCCCCTCTTTTCCATGAACCCTGTGTTCCCTTCTCCATCAAAACTCCTCGAGTGCTGTCAGGATCCTGCTCCAGACCCCTGCACAGAAGCAGAACCACCTCCCCTCACCTCCCCTGCAGCTGTGGAATCCTGGAGTGCTTTGGGGTGGAAGGGACCTTAAAGGGCAGCCATGGGCAGGGACACCTCCCACTGTCCCCTGGGTGCTCCAAACCCTCCAGCCTGGCCTTGGGCACTGCCAGGGATCATCCTGACCTTGTGCCACCCCCTTCCAGTGCTGCCCCACCGGTCACTCGCTGGGACTGGGCACCAGGCTCGGCCTCACCATGTATCAATCACGTGGACTCAATAAAGTGGGATGAAGTGATTCATCAACATTTGCTGCTTTTGTTTGATTATTTTAATCCATGGTGGGTGGTGCTTCCACTTCAGTGTTTCAGCAGGTGAATATAGGATCTTACAGCTTTATGTGATGCATAAAAACTGTCTCAGTCTCACATTATTAATCACTGGGAAATGAACTCACTGGGTTTTGGTTTTGTGCTTTATTTAAAATGGGCTGACACACACCACCTCTGCTTTGTGATTGTCCAGTGTTAATTAAGCTATGTTCCCTGAGCTGCCTCCTCAATGCTCAGTGTAAGATCATTAACTCAGAATCATTATTAATTCATAATTCATATTTATTTAATAATATTTATCATTAATCCAGTGCTACAGCCCACAGTCCTTCACCCCTCCCTGTYGTGTGTATGTGTTTCCCAGGATATTAAAACGATCAAGTGCAGAGTTTTGGGGGGAAAAACGAGCTCCGAAGCCTCGGGGGTGTTTTGGGGTGAAAACAGCGCTTTTGCCACCTGGGTCCCGGCAGGGGAAAAAGCTTCTGCCGAAACCCGGGATCGAACCAGGGACCTTTAGATCTTCAGTCTAACGCTCTCCCAACTGAGCTATTTCGGCTGCGTGATGGCGCTCCGCCCCCCCCCACCCGTCACCGCCGGTGGCGCCGCGATAGGCGGGGGGACACGGGGAGGGGACACGGGGGGACAGAGGGAAGGGATGTGGGACACGGGACACAGGACAGGCCGGAATGGTTGGAGAGGGACAAACAAAACACGAAGATGAGATGTGGGACACAGGCATGGGACAGGCGGGACACGGCGCCATGCAAGAGGTGGCAGCAGCGCGGTCTCTGTGGCGCAATCGGTTAGCGCGTTCGGCTGTTAACCGAAAGGTTGGTGGTTCGAGCCCACCCAGGGACGGCGGCCCTTCATTTTCCTGCGCGACCGCGACTCCGCAGCTACGGGATGGGCCCTTCCCGCCAGAACTGCGGCGGCTCCAGCACCGCCCCGCCCGCCGGGATCGTTTTGGGATCGTTTTATCGCGGGCCGCGGCGGAACCGGAGTGTGCTTCCGGAACCCCTGGCCCGGGACGCGTTTCCCGCCGGAGCGCTGAGGCGGTTTCGCGCCGGGCCCTTTAGCGGGTGCACCGCGCGCAGAGGTTGCCTGAAGGGCTGCGGAGAGATGGCGGCGCTGGGCCGTGAGCGGGGCCGGGGACGGGAACGGGGACGGGGATGGGGAACGGGGACGGGGATGAGGCCCGGGACCGGTCTGGGCACCGAAACAAGCCCTCGGCCCTCCGCCGAGGGAGTGACCGGGGGGGAGCCCTGAGGGGACACCAGGCCCTGCTGTGGCCCACAGCCGTGCTGAGCTCTCCCGTCCTCTCTTGCAGGTCTCCGGCTCCCCGCGCACGGTGTGCTGGGCTGGCGGTGAGCGCGGGCTGGGGGCACCGGGGCGGTGGGACCCCGGGGCTGGGGGGGCCGGGCGGTGACAGCGCTGACCCCGGGGCTGGGGGTGATGGGGCACCGGGGGGACCCCGGAGCCGCGGCCGAACGGCTCCCCGAGCTTCGGCGGTCACTGCGGCGCTCCTTCCCCGCTGGGGCTTGTGGAGCACCGGCTCCCGCGGGGGTCTGTCGCCATGTCACCCTGTGCGGGCCCTTTCTGTCCCCAGGCCCGGCTCTGTGAGTCCCGTGCACGCCCAGCTGCTCCATCAGACGCCGGCGGCCGATCGCGCTGACAGGTGACAATTCCTGCCCTGGGGACAGGGAACAGCCGGTGGTTGTGCCGCCATTCTTGGCCGGGGGTCCCCGTGGCACCTCCTGTGCTAAAATCCGGGGGSTCTGGCAGCTCTGGGAGCCCCGGGGAGGGGCAGCCAGGGGCTCTCTGTGGTTGGGATATGGCTGAGGGGCTCTGCCCCAGCACCAAACCCACAGATCCCACACTGGGGAAAACCCTCTGCCACAAACAGAGGGGTGGCATTGGCATTCCTCAGGGAGCCACAGCCCCTTGGAGGGCTAAATGCTGATTCTGCAAGGAAATAACTGGAGAGTGATGGTTCCTTTCAGCTCTGTCCAGGTCCAGAAGAGCTCTGCTGTTGTCCAGAGGAAATCCTACGTCCCCAGCAGCCGTGGCGAGTACGTCATTGCCAAGCTCGATGACCTGGTCAACTGGGCACGGCGGGTGAGTCCCTGAGCCACCAGGCTCCCTGGCATCCAGGGACAYGGGGTGACACACCAGAGGCCCCTCCTGCTCAGGGTAAAAATAGGCTCAGAGCTCCCTTGGCCAAGTTCTGTGGCCAGAGGGTGACGCTGGGGTCCAGTGACAGTGTGGGACACGGGCTGAAGGTGCTGAGGGTGTGTATGGGGGGTATAGAACTGCCCTTTGGTCACCAGGAAAAGGCACTTCTGGAGTTGTCCCTGCCCTGAGCAGCTGCTCTGCCTGTGGGGTGACACAAGTGGCAGTGCCCTGGGTGTGCTGTGCTTTGCCTTAGCTGGGCTGGTCCTTATCTGGCCACCACTGTCCCCATGGGGCTCTGAGCTGTCCCCTCTCTGCTGTCCCCATGGGGCT
>JACDOX010000446.1:48486-68232 GCA_014549065.1 Cardinalis cardinalis | reverse complement strand
CCCAGGACAAGGATCCATTTCCCCAGGACAAGGATCCAGCCCAGGACAAGGATCCATTTCCTCAGGACAAGGATCTGCTCCCCAGGACAAGGGTCCAGCCCAGGACAAGGACCCCAGGGACACAGCTGTGCCCTGTCCCCAGGCCCATGGGAGGATCTGGGCTCCACCTGCACCCTGGCCAAACTGCTGCCCCCTTTCCAAGGCTCAGGGGTGTCCTGGGATGCCCTGGGCTTCGCTGCACCCCCACTYTGCAGTGGGGTGCCCAGCCCAGCCCCTGCCCATCCCGCTGTTGGGTCTCACCGCTGAAGTGCCCGTCCGGCAGCGTTGGCACCACGTCCTCCCACAGCCCCTTCAGGGGCACCACCTGCGGGTGGGGGGCACAGCGGTGAGGYTGGGGGGCCGCAGGCACCCCCCAAGCCTGGCACAGCCCAGCCTGCCCCTGACCTTGTGTGGCTGTGCCTTGGCCCACTGCTCCAGGCGCCGGAAAACGCCCTCGTTGCACTCGATGATCCAGTGCTCGTCGATGCCGAATTCCTGCACCTTGGAGGCGGCGATGGCCATGCCAAACCCCACCTCGAGCACGCGGCCGCCTGCAGGTGGAACCCGGCACTCACAGCTCCGGGATTTCTCTGCCTCAAACCCCCCCCAAGCCCTGAATTCTGACCCATTCTTTCCCCAAACTGAGCTCTTTGGGTGTGGGTTGGGAGCACGTGGTGCTGCTGGCACTGAGGGGAGAAGCTGGGAGCAGCCCCATGTCCCTGTCACCTGCTGTCCCCCCAGCTGCCCCTGTGTCCCTGTCACCTGCTGCCCGCCCACAGTGACCCTTTGTCCCCAACAAACCCCCAGGTTGATCCCAGTGAGAAAAAACAACATCCAACCCTCCCTCTGCCAGGGAAACAGTCCCAAAAGTGGCAGGGCCATGGGAGGAGAAACAGCCCCAAAAGTGGCAAATTCTGGGAGAAGAAACAGCCCCAAAAGTGGCAGATCCTGGGAGGAGAAACAGCCCCAAAAGTGGCAAATGGTGGGAGGGGAAACAGCCCCAAAAGTGGCAGATCCTGAATAGGAGGTGGCTGCATCCCTTCCCCACATCCCCATCCCCTTTCAGGAATGCATCTCCCTGACACAAGGACCCAAGTGCCACCACGGCCCTGCGGCCCCTGGGGGCACATGCAGTGGGGGGCACACGCAGTGGGGTCCCCCAGCTGAACATYTCCCCCCACCCCAGCTGCTTTTGGGGAAGCTGCGCCCCCAGCACATCCCAGRGCCCCCCGTTACCCTTGGATGCAGCCACGGTGGCCAGCGAGTGCATGTAGGGCGTCTCCCAGCGCTCCATCACCGGCTTGCCCAGGATCTCCAGGTGGGCGTCGGGCTCATCGTAGCCGGCCCTGGCTTCCCTCCAGGCCGCCTTGCAGTCCTCACCCTCGGCGAAGATCGGCCCTGCTGCTGCTGCTGCTGCTCCAGAGCTCATGGCTGCGGGAGGAAAGTCCAGCTGGACRGGRAGGGAGGGAGGGAGGGAGAGAAAGGGCCACCGGGCTCTTGGCCGGCTTTAAATAGCCCTGCTGGAAAGTGCTGAGTGTGCACAGCCGGCTGGGGCCCCTCCGGGGATCGGGGGCCTTATCGGGAATGGGAGCCCTTATCAGGAGCAGGGCACCACGGGGCTGCCCGGCCTGAGGGGTCACCAGGGTGGCCCCGCTCATGGGCAATGGGACCCCACGGTGGGCAATGGGACCCTGGGATGGGTAATGGGACCCTGGGACAGGTAATGAGACCCCCGGGGATGGGCAGCAGGACCCCGGGATGGGCAGTGGGATCCCACGATGGGCAATGGGACCCCTGGGATGGGCAATGGGACCCCTGGGATGGGCAATGGGACCCCTGGGATGGGCAATGGGATCCCAGGATGGGCAATGGGATCCGGGGATGGGCAATGGGATCCCGGGATGGGCAATGGGGACCCCGGAATGGGCAATGCGACCCCCGGGATGGACAGTGGGACCCTGAGATGGTCAGTGGGACCCCCGGGATGGGCAATGGGACCTCGGGATGGGTAATGGGGACCCTGGAATAGGCAATGGGACCTGAGGATGAGCAATGGGAGCCTGGGATGGGCAATGGGACCCCAGGGATGGGCAATGGGGACCCTGGAATAGGCAATGGGACCCCCGGGATGGGCAATGGGGACCCTGGAATAGGCAATGGGACCCCCGGGATGGTCAATGGGACCCTGRAATRGTCAATGGGATCCCACGCAGGCCCCGCCCCCCCGCGCGCGYGGACTGCCCTTCCCGCCGGCCCCCGCGCGCGCGCGGCCACGCCCCTCTCTGCCCCTCCCAGGGCGCGGCCCCGGAGACCCCGTAGCGAGGGGCGGGTGCGCGCGCAGCGGCGGCGCTGAGGGAGCGCGAGCGCGCGGCGGGGGGGGCCGGGCCGGGCCGGGGGCGGCGGGGGGGGAACCGGGATACGGGAACCGGGACACGGCCGGGAGCGCCCGCCCGCGGCCCCACGACCCGCCACTGGCACCGCCGCCACCGGAGGGAAGAGCCGGGCGCGGCCCCGGAGGAGTCGCCGCCATGAACAGCGTGGGAGGCGCCGATGAGATCGGGTGAGAGGAAGGGGAGGGCAGCGCGCTGGGACGATGGTGCGAGGTTCGGTCACCTTTTCCCGCAACCTCAGCAGAGCGTCCCGCCGGAGCTCCCCCGGGCCGGGAGGCTGAGCGGGGACCGGTGGCGGGCTGGGGGGGGCCGATAAGGGAGAGCCGGTCCCGGGCCGGGGGTGCTGAGGGGGGGGCCGGTCCCGCCATGTTGGGGCCGTGAGGGCGCACACACCCCCCCGCCCCCCCATCCCGTCACGTGACCGGCGCGCGCGCGGGGCTGCGGCAGGTGCGCGCGCCCAAGGTCACCCGCCCGCGGCGCTTCCCGCGCCCGCCCGCACCGGATCCCCCCGGTCCTGCCCGCGTCCCTCCTCGGCCCCTTCGTGCCCTCCTCTCCTGTCACCAAACGCGGGGACACGGGGCGAGGGGGGACAACACGCCGGTTGASGGTGGGGATTGTCCCGCTCCGCTGGTGCGGCCTCACCTTGAGTCCTGTGTGCAGTTTTAGGCGCCACGGTATAAGAAGGATACTGAGGTGTTAGCGTGCAGAGGAGGGCAGCGGACGTGGGGAAGCCTTAGGAGGAGCGGCTGAGGTTACTTGGTGTGTTMAGCCTGGAGGAGTCTGAGGTGTGGAGATCTCACCGCAGTTTAAAACTTCCTCGTGAGGGGAAGCAGAGGGGCAGCTCCGATCTCTGCTCTCTGGCACCRGTGACAGAAGCCGAGGGAGCGGCTGGAGCTTTGTCCGGGGAGGTTTAGGATGGCTCTCAGGGAAAGGTTTTTTCCCCCCCGAGGGTGCTGGGGCACTGCCCAGGCTCCCCAGAGAATGGTCCCGGCCCCGAGGCTGCCAGAGCTCCAGGAGTGCTTGGACAGCGCTCCGAGGGACAGGGTGGGATTGTTGAAGAGTTCTGTGCAGAGCCAGGAATTGGACTCGATGGTCCTTGAGGGTCTGTTCTGTGATTCTGTGACCTCGCTGGGGACCTTGTTCTGGTGACTCACCAGGGCCACAAAGGTGGCACCAGGAGCCTCCCCTCACCCTCCATGTCCCCCTCTGGGCAGGACTGTCCTCTGCCTCTGTTCCAGGCAGGAAAASCCCAGTTTTAAGCGTTCCCGGGGATTTTGGGGCTTCAAACTGAAACCTGACGCTGGTCTGGTTCTTGTGACGTGCTTTTAGAATCATAGCAAGGCTTGGGTTGGAAGGGACCTTAGAGATCATCCAGCTGCACTCAGTATTATTCTGCTTGAGAGCCGTACCCTGGTGACATTGAAACGATCAGGCTGCAGGCTTGGGCATGGTAGAACTCAAAGCAGCAAAAACCAAATTTAAAAAAAATCCTTGGCTGGTTCTTCCAGTGCAAGTTTTGACACAGTATTTGCCCATCAGGACTGGTCACCTTGTTTGAAACTGGAAACATGAACCTCTTGTCCCATGCTGCTTTGTAAGCTGCTTATTTACTGCATGTTCTTAATTTGTAAATCCTAGAAGTACAGGAGGCAGGGTGGGTGATTGGAATATCACGTTGGAATGGTTTGGGTTGGAAGGGACCTTAGAGATGATCCAATTCCAGCACACATTGCATGAGGCCTGTTTAAATGAGTGGGTTTTGCTCTGAAAATRTTTTTATTTGCTTCTGGTGCCTTGTGAGAGACCTGATCAGGTCTGATTTCCTGAGCTGTGGGTGAGTGCCAGGCTCCAGGTTATTCCATGGAATATCAGCTCCCCTCCTGAGCAGGCTGGGCTGCACAGAGTGTGTTCCCAGTCACAGGCTGTGATCCTTTGGAGCTCTAATCAGACTGGGAAGAACTGGGGGTTCATCAGAGAGGGAAATTTTCTTTATTCTCCTCCCCCAAAAGCGCTCAGAGGGGAGATGAGAGCACGGAACAAAGTCAGCTGCTCCAGCCCTCAGAAGGAAGCTCTGGTTTAGAGTTGTTGTGAGAGGCAGGTCTGGGTGGGAAGTTAAGAATTCAGCTGCTTTTCTGGGCAGAGATTTTCAGAGAAAATGCCTAAGGAAGTTGTGAGCCTTGCAGGTGTGTTGGCATGGGTAGGGAGGGGCCTTGTGAGTGTTATTTGTTACAATTAATTAATACTTGGGGCTGGTTTGGATGGAGAAAGGTGCTGATCTTGATTCTTTTGTCCTGCAGCTGATGGGGGCTGTGCTGAGGTGTTGATCAGAGCTATTAATCAAACCCCAGATTATTTATGTAGGCAAAGAGTTCGTGCTTTTGTTGGTTTTAAAATACCTGTATATGCTTTTTTTACTAATCCTGAGTTGATTTGCTCCAGCAGCAGGTATGTTTATGGCAACAAACAAGAAATTAGCAATGAAAACAAGAAATTAGCAATGAAAACAAGAAATTAGCAATGAAAACAAGAAATTAGCAATGAAAATTCTCGTAGGAAGTAACAAGGCAGAACACTCGGTTAAAACTTCTTACCCAGCTGCAACTTCTGAGGATTCATTATGTCACTTTCTGCTCCTGAGGTGATCCCTGTGGGGAGTTCTGCTGCTTCAGGGCTGTTGCACCTGTCAGGATCTCACTGCTCCTGGTGGACAGACTGACCTGCCCGAAAGCCAGGCTGGTGCTTTGTGCTGGAGTGGCTTTGCATTCCAGCAGGGATGGACTGTAGTGTCCTCCAGCCTGTACATTTGGAGATTTATGGACGTGTGGGCTTTGGGGTGTGGGAGGTGTGAACTACAAACGTTGAACAGCATGAGGGGAGACTCAGCAGGGTCTGCAGCTTCTTCCTGAGAGGCAGCAGCAGCCTCTGCTCTGTGGGAGCAGGGGCAGAACCTGAGGTTGGAGCTGTGCCTGGGCAGGTTCAGGTTGGAGATCMGGGAAGGTTCTTCCCCCCGAGGGTGCTGGGCACTGCCCAGGCTCCCCAGGGAATGGGCCCCAGAGCTCCAGGAGCACWTGGACAGCGCTCCCAGGGGTGCACAGGGTGGGATTGTTGGGGTGTCAGTGCTGGACTCARTGCTCATGGATCCCTTCCAACTCAGGATATTCTATCAATTGTGTGCATTTCTAGTAATTGAATAGCTGCCAGCCCATAAACTGTTAGGGCCAGAAGTTTTCTGGGATGGAGTGTGGGTGAGACCTTGGGGAAGGGCTGGTGTGCAGCTGAGCGTGGGGGCAGGAGYGCTCACACCCCCGTCCTGCCTCACAGCTGTCCTGTACCATACCACATCTGGATTTTTGTGAACTTTGGCCCTGCTCAGGGTCTTCAAACCATGGAGGATCCCAAGGCAGAGGATTCCTGGCTTTTGGTATTCCASAGTGTGTGTATAAACTAGGGCTGTGGATTTCCATACAGCTGCTGCAGCTGGCCTTGAGCTGCCCAGCTTTGCTGTTTCAGTCCATGTAGGGTGACTACAAATAATTCATGGTGGAATTGGAAGGTTTCAGTGACCTCCCTCCCTGCAGACAGCTTGGTGTTCTCTCAGAACACAGCTGGTACTTTTACAAGGATGTAAAATCAATTAATTTTTTATACCCAAGCTATCAAATTTAGTTAAAAACACCCCAAAACAAACCAAAACCTCAAAGAAAATGTCACTAACACATATCAAAACTTCATTGTGACTATAGCAGTAGATCAGCTGGTTTTACTTTGCTCTTAGGAAATTAGAGTTACTTATTTTCCTTAAAAATAACAGCACAGCAGAGAGGTTTGTGTCCTGTGTGTGGAGAGGGAAGGTGGTCAGGGGAYGATGGTGGGGCCACCTTGGCCAAGCCTGGACCTGTTGCTGTGARCTGGCTGCTGTTGCACAAGGCCCTGAGCCCGTGCCAGGAGCCAGAGCTCTGCCAGAGGGAGCTGGGGGCACTTTTCCCATCCTTGAGGGAAACTTTGTCATGCCCAGCATGCCCACAGAAAACAGGCCTGCTCTGAGAGAGGGCAGGGCAGGGGTGCAGGGCCTGCCCTGCTGCTCCCAGGGAGGGCTGGCACGTCCTTTAGCGTGATGATAACGCAGCAGTGACACTGAGGGCTGTCTGTGCCTCGTGTGTCCCCAGCTCAGTTGTTTGCTGGCTGCTCAAGGAGATGCTTTGATCAGCGCTTAACAGTTGCTCTGTTTTTGTGAAAGACAAGACTCGTGTCACGTCTCGGCCTGTAACTTAGGAACAGAATTTGCCTCAGTGGAATAAGGCTCGTAGGTGCTGTGTAGTGTTGAATTTTGTCACTTTGGCTGGTGCAGAAGGGTTGTGACACGATGTCCTATCACAGAGAAGTGAATCAAAGTGGAGAGGGACAGGCTGGTTTTGTCAGTGAGCTGCCCTGTTCCMCAGGAACTCCCAGGTGCAAGGCTTTCACTTTCCTGATAGTCCCAGTGCACCTGCAGCTCTTACTGGGGTGACTGGGCTCTCCCTGCCGTTACCTGTTCCTGAAAAGAGCAGGTGAGAGGAAGTTCAGTATTTTTTTTGTTAGGAGAAATTCAACTTTGCCCATGTAAGTGAGGATGCAGGAATCCCCACCACCCTCAGCTGTACTCGGGTATAGGTGAAGGCAAGAAGAAGACAAAGCAAGGATGTGGTTTTTTCTCTTTGAGGTCTGATGGAGAACCAGAGGGCATCCCCCAAAAATAAACTATCCCAGTGCTTGTCTGTGCAGAGCCATAGAGCCATTAACAGCAGAGGTTTTCACGGTATCACACAATCTCCTGAGCTGGAAGGGAAGCCCAGGGATCATCAGAGCCCTGCACAGACACCCCAACAATCCCATCCTGTCCCTGAGAGCAGTGTCCAAATGCTCCTGGAGCTCTGACAGCCTTGGGGCTGTGCTTATTCCCTGGGGAGCCTGGGCAGTGCCTCAGCACTGTCTGGGGAAGAACCTTTCCCGATTCCCAGCATGGACCTCCCCTGACACAGCTCCAGCTGTTCCCTGGGTCCTGCCCCTGCTCCCAGAGAGCAGAGGTTGATGCTGCTCCTCAGGAGGAAGCTGCAGACAGCTGTGAGGGYGTTTTTGGGGTTGATTCTTGGTACTGAGCAGGGCCAAGTGTTGAGGCGGCTCTAACCAACCTTTAATTACTGAGTAAATGAGTGCTGGAAGCTTTGGCACACCCAGGAGTTGATAAAGAGCTGCAGAGCTGGCAGCCTGGCGTGGAGCTGCTGTAGCGCCTACCCAGGTCCTTGGGCGTGCTGGGACAGGAAACCCTGCAGATTTGGGTGCTCTCTGCCGAGGAAGAGTTGAATCAGTGTTGAGCAGTTTAGTTTGGGCTTTAGCCATGGCTTTCTCACCTGCTCATCACTATCTCGAAACTGGGTTGTACATGGTTTCACAACTGCTGCTGGATTAGCGCTGCTCTGTTATTAATACCTGCTGCACAGGTTTGACTTCTGTCTCAGGCCTGAGCCTGGCAGTTCTGCTTTTGCTTTCACCCCACCAGAAGGTGCTGGCAGCCAAGTGAGTGCTTTGTGGTGAGGGAGGGAGGGAGGAGCAGAGAGCAGGGATGGAGGAAGGGTTTGGTTTCATCAGCGGCTTGGAGTATGGTGCCAGCCTTGGAGGGCGTGTTGGAGGTCCTGGTACCCCCAAACCTGTCCCCAAGAGCTGAGCTGTGCCTTAAATCAGATGGAGCATCTGCTGTAGCCCCATAACGTGCCCTGTGCTTTGTTTGCAGAAAGCTGTTCGTGGGTGGCCTGGACTGGAGCACGACACAAGGTGAGCAACGTGTGCTGCAGGCGTTGGGCCACGGTGAAAACCCAGCCAGGAGCTCTTCACAGGCATTGCTGTGGGGAGGAGACTGGGCTGAGAGCCTYCTCCTCTGCTAATTAATAAAACTTTCTGTAGAGACAACTCAGCTATATGATTAATATATTTTTTTTATGTATTAATACTTTTAGGTTTATATTATTTGGTGCTGAAGTTTTTGTCAGCTCAACAGACAACCCTTTTTATAATCACTTTCCTGCTGCTTTCCATTTGTATGAGTGGAAATAAACTGTTGTCTGCCATTTGTTTACAGGAAGTAAGATGTGATSATTTTCAAAAGATGAGTTTGAAGCTGTGTTCCATGTTTGCTGATCTGTTGTCTCATAATTGCAAACACAGTCTGGTGCTGTTAATATCTGGCTCTGTTTAATACTTGCTTTTTTTTCTTTGACAGAGACTCTTCGTAGCTACTTCTCCCAGTATGGAGAAGTTGTAGACTGTGTAATAATGAAAGACAAAACAACAAATCAATCTCGAGGATTTGGATTTGTCAAATTTAAAGATCCCAACTGTGTGGGAACAGTGCTGGCCAGCAGACCTCATACGTTAGATGGCCGAAATGTAAGTTGATTTTATTTTTTTTTCCTGCACCAGATTCAAAGATTTGCTTTAAATTCTGCCTCCTTATTTGCAGAGTATCAGAGTTAACCTGCTTGTTGGTTTAAATGATTTATTGTAAGACAGCTCTTAACTCCATGGCTCGTGTTGTTTGAGCTCTAAGGAGCTGCATGTCATCAGGGCTGGGTTCAGCTGCCACAAATGTAACTTTTAGAGCAAAATTCTGCTGAAGTCTGACCAAAGTGGAACTTCTTCCAGATTGATCCAAAGCCATGCACACCTCGGGGGATGCAGCCGGAGCGGACACGGCCGAAGGAAGGATGGGTAAGGARAGATCCCTGTGTATCCTCTGGAGTTCCTTTGGGTTATATCCATGTTTTAAAGGCAGAAGTGTGTATGCAGAACTCAAGTGTAAATCTCATTTCTAAAAAGTGCCTTTAGTTTAGATTTCCATGGGCAGGCTCTGTGCAGAGCAGTGTCACTTTGGGTGTGGYGTTTCCTAAGCTCTTAGTGATGCTTTTAGTGGAGTTGTTCAGATTTGAGAGCACTGGCAGGGCTGATGCTGTTCCAGCTCACTCCACACCCTGCAGCTTCACCGGATTTCAGTTTAGAATGAGTCAATGGCCTCAGAACTCAGGCCCTGGGTTCCTGGTCCTCTGAAGAACAGGGGACACTGAGCCCCTGAGCTCAGAACGTGCTTCCCTTTCATGCCTGGGRGACTTCAAGGCTGGAGCTCTCCCCTCAGCCTGCCAGAGCCCATTGTTCATGGTTCCGTGTAAAATGATAGAAGCAGCCACCCTTATTGTTCTTCTGACTGAATCTTCTCCTCCTTGATTTAGCAGAAAGGATCCAGGAGCGATAACAATAAATCCAATAAAATTTTTGTTGGTGGGATTCCTCATAACTGTGGCGAGACAGAGCTCAGGGAATACTTCAAGAAGTTCGGAGTGGTGAGTCCTGGGGGGGAAGGTGCCTCCCCTCCCTGCTGCCTCTTCTCACATTTCTTCAAGCTGTCAAATTCGGGGGTAATTTGGACAAATTGCTGGAGGGGCACCTGAAGCATTTTGTGAGAAACTGTAGTGAACATTCATCATCTGGAAATGTCCCTTGGCAGAACCTGCTGCTCATGTGGAATTTACTTTGCTGCTTCTGTCTCCTCATGTTTAAGTCTACCTGRTGCATTATTCTGTCCCCTTCTTCCAAAAACTCCTGAGGTGCCTTAAGAATGATTCTTTTTATTATTATTATTTCCACCCTCACCCCCCTTTCTCTTGATAACTTTCAGCTGGGCAATTAAAAATGTCTGCTSATTATTTTTTGGGGACAGTGAGTCTCTCAATGGGCTGGATTTTAAGATCCTGGTRTTTGACTATGTGTACAGATAGGTTAAATTTGGGTCTCCTGCCATTGTTTGGGGAGCAGTAGCTGCTTTCAAGCCATCTGGAATCTCAGTTCTGATGTCCCTAGAACCTCCATTCTGAGACARATTGCTCCTCATGCACCTTCTTTAATTCAGTTTGTAACCTTGGACTGAAATGACTGTATCTTCTCTTAATTTTTTTAAATTTAGTTTTTATTTAGTTTTAATTCCCATTTATCCTAGCTCTCACTGCCCTCAAGGAAGTGGGGGCATATGATAAACTACTGAATTAAATAATTCAGCTGTGAATAAGTTTGAGGAAGTTAAAGACTGTGTGAGTTAAATTCAGGACTGTGCTGGTAAAAATGAGCTTAATTGGCATTTAGTGTAGTTTTTGATACTTTTTTCAATAACCTTTTTCTGACATTTCTTAGTGGCAGCAAAGGATTTATTGAGAAACGAATTAAGTTTATCCAGTTAAATCAGTGTTTAAAATTCCATTAAGATAATTCATTTAAAACCACAAAAAGCAATAGCTAACAACTGTTTCTTTAGCTTGAAAGGCTGCAGTAAACTAATAATAAAAACAGGGAGCACGTTCCACAGCTGTGGGATGTAGTTTCAAAAGGCTCTTCCTCACAGACTTGGCTTTCCAGCTGTGCCCTGGATGCTGGGGAGATACAGGGTATGTCCTGCAGGTGTAGAAGGCAACAGCCACAACTGTAAGTGCCCTTAAAAGTAAGTAGTAGCACTTTACTCATAGTATAGAAATCAGAAAATCTTCCTGGAGTTGTAACGAGTCCCTTTGGAGCAGTGGAGTCTCACAAATGTTTTGTGGCCACGAGAGTGAAGAGCCCAAGGCAGGCACTGATTTTTTAGCCCTGGTAATTGCTGGGTCATTAAGGCCAGGGTGAAGAGGACCCAAATGGACCAGGGGAGGGACAAATGTGGCACTGTGCAGTGGCTCAAACCCAAATGTTTTCTAGCTGTAAGTAAAGATAAAATTGTGTCAGACTTTAAACTCATTTTTACTCACGAGTAAAATATCCTGAGATTGTTTTGAAGATGCAATTTTACAAAATCACACCCATTTTGTGACCACTTCTCGGCATCTGAGAGATTTCAGAGCAGTTCCCTTCAGCTGTTTTTAATGTTGACATAAACATTACACCTCAGGTTTTGTTTAAATTGTAGCTCACTGTGGTGCTCATTCTGAGAAGAATAATCCTGAAGCCTTTGAACAGCTTGCAATTTCCATTTTTTCTTTTTTTAGGTTAAAATCACACTGATACTGCTCATCCAGAACTTAGAGGGGTTTTGTAAAGCTGTTTAAAGCATTGGTTTAACTGGTGCTCCAGTAATTCAATCAGAGGAGCCCTGCATGTTCCTGGAGGTGCCTGCAGCTCAAGCTGCTTTTCATGGCAAAAGTGAAAATGGTTAAAAATGGGAAAAATCATGTTTTAAAAAGCTACACTGATGAGTTGTTGGAAAACAAACCTTTGGGGTGTGCAATAGGCTGTAGAGTGGGTACAAATAGTGCAAAAGCTCAATGTTAAATTAAAATGTCAAGTGTGATGAGACAATAGAGATGAGCTCAGGCTTTCTAAACTCCCAGGAAGAGCAATATTCCCTATTTTTGTGCTGTTGCTGGGATGATGGCTGCATTTGGCTTGTGCTTTGTGGGTAGAGAGCAGGAACCAGCTGGTGGTGACTGTTCCAACCCTCCCCTTGTAGCACAGGGAGTAGAATTTCCCTTCTCTCTTCCAGGTCACTGAAGTTGTAATGATCTATGACGCAGAGAAACAGAGGCCCCGAGGTAAAGGCTGATCTAGTTTGTCCTTGAAATTTCTTCATACTCTCCTATAGTCAGATGGCAAACTATTTCACACCATCAGAAAAGGTAGATTTTTTTTTTCTCCTATGTTGCCTCAGGAAAAAGAATAATTCACTGGGCAAACATCACTTCAAGTCTAGACTCTTCATCTCCAGCTTCACTTGGGTCTGTGCATTTCAACTCAGATGTTTCATGCTCATTGATGGGTTGGGGTTTTTTTTTATAGTTGAATGAAATTTGATTCTCAGGCCACTCCTGTGGCTTAAGGTACTTTTGAGGGGGGAAAAAATCAGCAGATTTTCCTCCTGTTCCACATGAAAGGTACGTTGGGTCTGTAAGTGCATGTGGGGTGCTCCAGCCAGAGCACGAGACAGGACAGAATCCATCCATCACCTGCTTTTTGTTTTGGTTAAATGGCTTCACCTCAAATTCAAGAAAAACCCTTCTTAAACAACACAAAATAATTCTGAAATATATATGTGTATATTTTTAATTGATATATACAATCCCTGTATACCAGATTGCTTTCTAAGAGGGGAGGAGACTAAAAAACCCCAAAAACCTGAAGGATTCATTAGATATTGAATCAAGCTGGGAACCTTTGGTCAAAATATGAAGCAATTCCATGTCACCCACGTCCCTTTGCATCCACCATTTGTTTGCCAAGGAAGAGGCAATATTTTGGCACGTGAAGCTTAGCTGTGCTCCCACCCTGTAGCATGTTGGACATGCTAGAGAATAGTTTGCCATCTGAACTTTTCATTTCTCTTCTGCCTCATTATTAAGAAATATATCCTTCACTTCATATTTATTAAGCTGTTAAGTCTTAGTTTTATTTTTAATTTAGACATACATCCTTAGTGACATATTTAAGTGTTTCATAGTAAAGTATGGTAATGTTAAGTAAGTTCTTTTTTTTGTTTCTTTTCTCTCTGTGAATTGTTTGACTGTGATTAACGATATCTCTTTAGATTTCTTCTCTCTAGGTGATAATTTATCACAGAGGTACAGGCCAGTTCCGCAGTCAGAGGAGGGACGGGCTTTGTCTTTTATTGGAGTGTAAACGAAGTTTCAATATATTTGTTTTTTTTGTTTTCTTGCTTTAGCTATCCTAATCTTCTTCCAGCAGATACCTTTGATTTAAGCAGCACATAAATTCATCTGTTTCCATGCTTTAGAGCAGCTGGTTTTGGATAGAGGAGACAAAGGCACTGGCATTCAAATGTAATTTGGGGCTGAAGTTCTAAAATATTTCAGTAATTATTGTGTCATCTCTATCTTTGCAATATTTAATCCCAGCCTTGCAGCCTCTGTGCARAAGGTACTTAAACATCATGCCTGGTCTGGATTAATCCTGTCTCAATTAATGGCTTCTCTGCTTCAAGCTCTACTAAAAGCAACACAGGCAAAGGAGGGCTTGGGGTGCAAAGCACAAGTGCCAGGTGGGGGAAAGGTCTTGTCTCCACCCACAGAAAACTTCCTCCCCTAATTCATCAGACTTCTTAAGCACTTCTTGAATCCTCTCTCTGYCTTTTGTTTCTGTGCTGTTCCAGGCTTTTTTTTAGTGTGCTGACTAACACATCTCCCAAAATGGCCCTGGCAGTCCCTGGGGGGTGCTAGGAAAAATTCCTCGAGTTTGTATTGGGTTGTGCATCCCAAAACACATTTTCTCTTGCCTTCTCTCTGTGTTCTCTTGCTGTTCTGTCCCCTTACCCTTTTAATAATTGTAGATAAAATTCCAGAGACCAATTCAGTGCCATCTCTCCTTAGACCCTTTTGAATTTTGCCTTTTCCCATTCACTTTACCACCTTTCCTGTGGAAGTGCACAATGGTTTACTGGTAGGAGGAGGGAAAACGATCCCTGTTCCTAATCCCTGTAGCATCCATTTACCTCCAGCTCCTCAGGAGGCACCCAATTCTCAGGTGATGTCCTTGAGGAGCTGACTGGGGTCAGGTATCCACATGATCTTTGCTTCCTCCCAGTCCTGCCTGCTCCTGCCAGCTCTGCCTCATCCAAACTCTTCCCACAGCCCCAAGCASAGCAGCCATGGCACATCTCTGAAGGAACCAAGCTCAGCTTCTCCTGGTTCCAACAGCTGGGAAGGGATTTCCAGGTCCTTGCTCTGTCTGTTCTCCTCCTCCCTTGGCTGCAGACCAGCTCTGTCATTCTGTTCTGCTCCTCTTGGAWTCTTGCTGGATGCAGTTCATTTCTCCAGCCTTTAACAGTGTCCTGTCCTTCAAAAACTAAAGCTGCAGGTGGTGGATTTCATCACTTCTGCTTAAAACTTCACCTTGGACTTTTGTTGTGTTACTCTGATTTCTGTACTCTTCTTTATCTTATGCTGTCTGATCCTTTTAAATTCCCTTTTTAAAATTTATTTCTTGCTTTTCTCAATGACCTCTTGCTCTCCCTGTTCTACCCCTCMAACCCCATCCCACAATCTGTTCCCCTCCTTTAACTTTGGAATCAAATTTACCAACAACCTTCACATCCAGATGGAATCCATTGTTTTTCCTCCCCATCTCTTTTTAGACAAAGGCTGGAATACTAAACGTGATTTAAATACAAACACTTTTCCTTTGGCTCCAACACTCGGATTTCTGGTTAACTCAGACAAATATATTGTGATGAAATGCTGCTCTCAGCTTCGAGGCTGCTTTCATCACAGCTCCACAAAACTTCGTTTATACTGCCAGTCTCTTGTGTGTGGGAAATGCCAAGTTTTTTCCTTTTTATTTTCAGTTTATTTTAGTGATGTCTTTTGCTCTTGTTGCTGACAGCAGAATTTGACCTGCTGGAATCTATTTTGGCCTGTATCTTTGTGTATTTTTATATATATATATATATATAAACTTTCTCTACACTAGGCCTCTTTGGGCTTACCCAACRCTGTTGGATAAGCGTGGAGAGACATTCCTGTGCTAGATCTGTATTCTGTAACGCTTTAGAGCAAGATTTGGCTGCTGTCAGCACTAGCTGCAAAGCAAAACGCAAACCAAGGGGGAAATCTTGGGTTTCAGAAAAGCAGAACCGCATCCATGTTCCATAAACGCTTCCCACGCCGCACCTCGGGTTTCTTTTTCTAATTTTTATTGCTCTCCCCCCTTTCCCTCCCTCCGTAGCTAATCCAAAGAATGGCACAACTCCTGTACTGCATGTGTCCCTCCCTGCCCTGGGTTGTCCCCACCAGCAGCCAGTGGGTGATGGCATGAAGCAGCCGCCTTGTCCTGGGGGATCAACCACTATTTTGCCACTCTCTCGGCTGTGTCAGCAGCTACAACCTACGTGCAGTGGTTCTCAGAGTGACCTCCAAAAGGGGAGCTTTGCCTCCTTTCCCAGAGTTTTCTCTCCAAGCATCAAAAGCTGCTGGATCCAGCTGAGCTGCCAGCAGCCAGGCCTGTGGTCAGGTGGAAGAGAATGAGCCACCCATTGGGAAGTTGTGTGGATTTTTCAAAAGGAAATCAACAAGAAATACAAGAAATGAAACAGATTTGGGGCGTGGCAGCAACGCCACGTTCTGTGTGAGCAACACCTCACAGGGGGCTGCCTTGTTGGGAAGGAGTAACACCTGTTCTGTGCTTTTTCTCCAAGGTGTGGAAAACTTGAGAACCTCTGATGTAGGTTGTTAGTTTCTGAAGCTTCTCATTCATCCATGGAGTGGTAAAATTTCTCATGCTTAAACAGCTACATTTCAAAACTAACTTTCTTTTCTATGGAAAATATTCCCTAACTGGAAGCTGGGCTAAGGGATCGGGAGGAAGTTGCTTTGCAGCTTTGGGGAACAGGGATATATGATAGGTTTTCCTTGGGAAATTAGGCTGAATCAAAGGGAGGAGCAGCAAAGTTGCTTGACTTCAATCTGCTGTCCCACAAATATTTTGATTTTAGCAGTTTTTTTCCATTTCCTGGTAGGTGGATGAGGAATAAAATCAAATTAAAAGCCGGTTAACGAGCTCAGTTCGAAGCTGCATGCGCGCAATCGAGACGAGGCACTAAAGCCTCTTCACAGGAAGTATCCATTGCAATTTCCTCAGAGTTTTTGCCAATTGAACACAAGTGTCGTTATCTGAAACCCCTGCTTGAACCCTTGGTCTGCCCCTAATACTGTTCATCATCCTGTTTTGTGTCACAACACCCTGCTACCTTGATTCACTCTTCGTCGTTGGCTAGGTTTTGGATTTATTACTTTCGAGGACGAACAATCAGTGGACCAGGCTGTCAACATGCATTTTCACGACATCATGGGCAAAAAAGTGTGTAGTTGTAGTTTTATTTTACCTTAAGAAAGAACCAAGTCTTGGGCAACGAGTGATTTCACTGGGGAATCCAACTGAATTGTTGATGGGAGAGCACAGCAGTCCAAATTCAAGGCTTTATCCATGGAGGTGGGGAAAGTCTGAGTTTGTGGAGGAGGGCAGTGAGGATGGGGCAGCCTGGGGAAGGGAGGGATGGAATCCTGAGGATTCAGGCTGTGGGCTCTGCTTGGGGTGAGGCCTTGTGTGTACAGACCTGGGGGCTGCTCTGGCTGAGCAGATGAACTGGGATCACCATCACTGGGGTGAACTGGTGCTCACTGCCTCTGCTTTGAGCACTGCTGTGGTGCAAGGAGAGAAATCAGTGATTTCCAGCTGTTGGAAAAGCAGAATCCCAGTGAAATCTGAGTTCTTCAAGGCTTGGTTTAAGATACCACTCCTTCAGATGTGTACTTGATACTAAATCTTGAGGTGGTGTCAGACAATCTGCTTTATATAATCTTAAACTTTAAAAGAAAAAGGGAGGAAAAAAAAAACATCCTGAAGGATTGGTTTTTTAAAAAATTGGGTCACTTACTGTGAAACTTTGATACCAACCCACGTACTCTATATAGTATTTAACCACAATGCAGTTAAGTGACCTCTGGTTGTTTCATCTTCATACTGTGTTGTCAGCAAACGGGGCTTGGATAGGCAGGAATTTTTTAGGCTCCTTTGATGTTACTCAGCAAGGAACATACTTTTACCTGTGGAAGAAAAAAAAAAAACAACAAACCCAAACCTAAAAGTAAAAGAATTGTTGCAGGACACCCAAGTTTCAAAAGAGTAATTTAAAGAAAAATGAACCACAGGAAATTCTGGTAAATTTAAGTCCTTGCACAGCTTTAAGGTAYATCCAGATTTTAAACTAAATGTTAAAGCTGCTAAACTTGAAGTGAGGACGTTCAGGGAGACACAGAATATTCTCACATTCCTTAAATTATTGCATTGTGTGAGTTTTTAATTGTCTTTAAAGTCTTTTATGTGCTGATATTTCATAAGCCTTTCCTTAGCTAGCAAGGGACACACTCTGCATATCAGTGGAGTTCTGGTTCATTTGGCAGTGTAATAATGCCTTTAATTCCTGTGAACCTGTTTTGGGGTGCAGGCCTGGGTGGTTTCCTGATAATGGAAAGTCCTTGTGGGATCCAGAACATTAGTTCTGTGTTCCTGGTGTGACACTCCCAGGTGTAGTAAATCACACAGGGGTGTGTAAGGATCACCTGTATCCTCTCAATATTCCCTGATCTGCCCTTGGAATTGCCTTCAGCAAAACCCTAAAGTGGGAGCTGATCCCACAAAGCAGCAGATCCAAATGGGAGCAAAGGATAAACGTCCACAAGGTGCTGGGAGAGGATGGAGAGCCCAGTGTGAGCCTGGATGTCCCCTCATTGCTTTGCTGCTGGCACAGCACTGGGACTTGAAGTTCTCTGTGTTCCCCAAACAAACCCAATTCCAAACTGAAATAATTGATTTTTGCCTTTTTCCCCACTCTTTCAGTGACAAAAAAAAAAAAAAAATCAGGATTCAGGGATTTTTAGCTGAGATTAATAGAGTTGCCTCAGTTCTTGGGGTAAGCTGGGCTCTAGGCAGGTGTGGAATTTGAACCTCCCTATTGCACAGGGAATTTTCAGTCCTCACTTTGGCAGTTCCCTGCTTCCAAGTGTGCACTGAAAAATTAATGGGATTCTTCCACAAGGATTAATGAGCTCCAGATCCCCTGCTCTCTCCTTCACTGCCTAATCATGCCTGCTTTAAAAATGGTATCTCTGTCTTTTTGGTAATTAAAAAGGTATTGCTGAAATGAATCCATATGTTGTTGAAAGGAGGGGGAAAAAATTAAAATTGCAAGAAGGCCTCTGCTTTTGTAAGCAATAACCGAATTCCCTCAGGGCAAATGTGTTAAGACTCATTAATTTGAGTCCTTTGAAAAATTCCCTTGGTTTCTCTCTGGAAGGGCCTTGAGCTGACAGAGATTTGGTTACTGTCATGTCTCATGTCCTTGGGGCATTGGCAGGGGGGGTGTGGGGGGCTTTGTCCTTGCCTTGTGCCTGTTTCCTGTTTGTTCTCCAACATGAATGGCTTTTAAGACATGGCAGGAAGAATTCTGAATACTTTATTTTCCATACTACTCAGGCCCATTGATGATTGAGATTTATTTTCTTTGTACTYTGGCACCCATTAAAATTAATCATGAAAAAAAAAAGCCTCAAATTCAGCGAGTGCTGAGAGGGTTTCATTAAATCAGAACTGGATTTTTTTTTTTTGAGAGGTTTATGTTGAATGTGCAGCTTATTTTAAGTAGGTCAAATGCACTTATTCCATGGCTGGGAACACTAGGACATTTTATCTTGGAATGAAATAAGTTAAGCACTGTGGTTACTGATTTTTTAAAACAGGAGGGTTTTTGTCACTGACTTAACACAGTATGAAGATTGCTTCTTATTGACTCAACTGTCCATTTTTATTACTTGCATGTTTGTTTACTTTTTTGTTAGATGTAATGTAAGATTCTCTTATCACATCCATTCCCTCTGACATTGTTTGAGTTAACTGAGATTCTTTAAGCGTTAGCCTGGGGAAGGTAAGTCTTTATCTTCCATTAGACATTTAAATAAAATCTTAAGTTAAAAAAAAATACGACAATACAAAAAAAAATCTCAAAAAATGTGTGTTTCTCAGGTATGAGCAGAGCTGAAATTGCAGTTAGTTGGGGTGGGTTAAACTATCACTTCCAAATGGACCCCAAACATGTTTGGTTAAAGCATTAGTACCCTTTTTCAGAGCAGCCTCTTCACTCAAAATTCTGGTTTTTTAACTGAAAACATCATCTTCGTATCTCCTGCCTTGAACATGAAATCAGTCTGTCATTAATGTCCAAGATTCTGCTGTTTTAAGTGCAGAGCTGCTGTAAGAGGGTACTGCTGTTTTAAGATTCAAGCCAACGAGACCGAAGCGATTTGTAGGATGCTTTTCTCGGAATCCCTCAACAGTAGGACTTGTAATGCCTTACCATCACCTACACTGTACCTGAGAAACATTGTAAATTACTGGCCTTAAGTTTTTAATAATTAAGTACTTAGACATAAGTCATAAGATGCTAAGTGTAGTCTTAAGTGTACCTGCGGGTGTGTGTGAGGGGCCGGGGGGCGCGGGGCCCCCCCAGCCCCGCTGAGCGCTGYCTCTGTTTGTTTAGGTGGAGGTGAAACGCGCCGAGCCTCGGGATAGCAAGAGCCAAACTCCGGGGCCACCAGGGGCCAGCCAGTGGGGGAGCAGGATCATGCCAAGCGCTGCCAACGGCTGGGCAGGGCAGCCCCCTCCGACCTGGCAGCAGGGCTACGGCCCCCAAGGTACTGCCCGCCCTGCCAGGGTGCCACCCCCGCCCTGTCGGCCTTTCCAGCTCGCTGCACTT
>JACDOX010000446.1:32877-48051 GCA_014549065.1 Cardinalis cardinalis | reverse complement strand
CCCCAAGGTACTGCCCACCCTGCCAGGGTGCCACCCTCTCCCTGTCCGGCCTTTCCAGCTCGCTGCATTTCAGTTTTCTGATGACAAATTTGGCTGAAATATGGCTTTTCAAGGATGAGGCAGTTTCAAAGGAAGTTATCAGGAAAATCTGAAAGGGATAAGGGGGAAATGGATGGCCTTGCCTTTGAATTTTATTGCTTAATGTAGCTTGGGGAAGCACCAGGCAGCTCTGGTGCAGGGAGCACTCAGTGCACACCAGGAGCCCTGCAGGTCTTGGGAGCAGCCTGGGTTTGATGGCTGCAACCCCCCTGAGATTCCAGAGGCAGGATAAACATGTTGAGTTCATCCAAAGACAATTTTGATAACTTCTGGAGAAATGCAGAGGGATAATTGAGTTGATGTGACTTGCTTGCTCTGAGAGATGAGAAAGGTTCACCTGGGGGGCTGCAGGGAGCGTGGCTGCTCCATCCCCGCTCCGTGGATGGAAGTGCAGCACAGGGATTGCTCATTTCCCCACAGTGCTGATTAACTTGAAAGCTGCAGCTGAGGGTTGACATTGTGCACAGATGTGCTAATCTGCAAACTGAGAAACTCCCATTATTTTCCATGCAGTGATTAGTAGGGAAAATGATATCTGATCTCCTGGAAAGATTAATGTCAGACACGAGTGCGTTTATCCTTCAATCTCAGCGCTGCACAAGGGATGGGAAGGGCTTTTTTTATGCTTCAAAAACTGCAAAAATAACTCAGATAAACCTGGTAGTAAATTAAGAATCCCTTGGATGTGTAGTCTGCTGGGGTTCTCCAGGGTTTTGTTCTCTGTAGTGCTGTAATTTCTTGCACTTGGTATGTGGCAGCTCTCAAATGCTCTATCTGATTTGGGTTTGAGAGCTGCTGTCTTTTCTGAGTGTCATTTGCTGAATGATTCAGAGTCTTCCCAGAATTACACATTCAGAAATAGTCCCACAATGTTGTTTAGGCCATAAAAATAGCTCTGTAAGGGACACAGGGAGGATACCCAGTCTATCCCAGGGCCAAATCCTTCTTCTTGCATCATCCCTGCTCCAGAGCATGCAGCTTCACTGATGTCTCAGGCTCTTTTTTTATTCTGTTGTAGGGATGTGGGTGCCAGCTGGACAGGCAATTGGTAAGTACATTATATGGGACCAATTCTGAAGGGAAAAAATCCTCCCAAGCACGGGTGAAGCTTCTTTGAGCATTCACAGTGATTTTTGGATTTCTGTAGGATTTAACCTACATTTAAAAGCTTGATTGAATTTGTCCTGGAAGAACAGAGGGGAAGACAGTGGCTTCTTAGCAGCTCAGTAATGGGAGCTGACACACATCCTGCTGTTCCAGCCACATTAATTTGTTACCAAGGGATTACATGCTAAACTGCAATTATTTACAGTGGGGATACTTGGAGGACAAATATTTCCCAAAGTGAGGATTCATGGAAGGCTGAACCTGCATTTGAAATCCACCCAACAGCCTTACCCCATCTAGAGGAAGCTGACTCCAGCAGCAGCTCCTTGGCATTCATGTGGTTCAGTTTTTGGTTTTCTCTTCCTTTTCCAGGTGGATATGGACCCCCTCCTCCAGGCAGAGGAGCTCCTCCCCCACCACCACCCTTTACCTCATACATTGTCTCCACACCTCCCGGGGGATTCCCGCCTCCACAAGGATTCCCACAGGGCTATGGCACCCCTCCACCATTTAGTAAGTGGCCCCCAGGAGCTGGAGCACATCCAGCTTTTCCTCATTGTTTGCTGGACTTGGATTTCCCCCTGTGTTTCACCTATCCCTAATTATTTTCCCAGATTATATATTCMGAGCTATAATTAACTATAGTATTATTTTTTTCTTGGATTATTTTATTCTTGGATGCAGTAATAATTTCTGTTCTCTAATTTAAATCTGTGTTGCTAAATAAATTTAGATATATTGTGCACATTTGTTAGGACATCTGAGAGAAAACTTAAAGCTCACTGYTGGTGACCTGGGCCAAACACAGGCAGGGTTTTTTTGAGGAGCTTAAGGAATTAAGGTCATAACTGGGACTGGAAATACAAACAGGATTTTAACACCTGCCTCTCAGGCCACCATTTCAAAAGTCTGTTGCAAATCTGGTTTAAAGAAGGTGGAATATAGTATCCAGTTATCACTTTTTACTCCTAAAATCTTGGATAATACGGCTTCCTCCTCACTTCTYATGTCTGTAAGCACAGAGTTTGGCCCCCAGTTCTGCTTTATTCCTTTCTCTGTGCTCTGCCTTTGTGGGGGAACATTTCTCCCACCTGTGCAARGTGTGTTGTTGAGATCTTTGGGCCATGGGGGTGACCAGCGTGTCGAGGTGAATCTCTGCAGCCACTGGTCACAAACACCTGGGGTTTGATAGCCTCCGAAATGTTGGTTTTAAATTGTATCATCTCTAAAGCCAAGCAGGATGTTGATGCTCACCTGTTCTGTCCTTCCAGGTTTTAGTTACGGTGCTCCACCTCCTCCACCTGACCAGTTTGCCCCCCCTGGAGTCCCCCCTCCACCTGCCACTCCAGGGGCAGCACCACTCGCTTTTCCTCCACCACCACCACCATCTCAGGCAACTCAGGACATGAGCAAACCCCCGACTGCTCAGCCAGAATTCCCTTACAGTCAGTTTGGTGAGTAACTGCTGCCATTTATCCCCTTTCCCTTAAGGCCTGGGTGCAGAGTGTTGGACACAGTTTGCTGCAGGCACTTCTCCAGGATGGCAATGCTCCCACCAGCTCAAGCCATCCTTAAATCATGCAATGTTCTAGCCAGAGGGAATTTTCTTAGCTCCAAAGTGTTGCTTTTGTGCTGTAAAATAAGCATTCAGGGATGAATTCCTGGTTTCCACTCTCCCCAAACCTGTAGCTAAAACTTCCACTGCAAGAGCTTCACAGAGCTTGTAGTGAACTTTTTTTTTGTGTCTCCAGACCTTGGAGAACAGACTTGAGGAGTAAAAGCAGCATGGAGAGACAGGCAGTGCCTGTGTAAGGATCCAAACTGGTGCCTTTTCCTCCCTTTTCTCATCCCTTCCCCATCTCTCTGGAGGTGCAGTTCTGTACAAAGCTTTGTTGTGCTCTGTAGGAAACTTTGAGGCAGAAGGCACTGAGCTAACAAGTTTTAAAGCAGGCAGGCAGTGCTACAAAAAACAAATTCTTTTTAAAGTTGCTAGACAAGTGCCTGTGCTCCAGAGTAAAATTTCTGCTGCTGCTCCCTGAGGGAGCTCAGAGGGAATTCTCATTCTCATCTTGCTCCTCTCAGCCCTGTTTCTCAGCAGTGCTCTCCAAATATCTCTACAGAGATTTCTCCAAAGAGTTCTGTACTGATGTTTTTTTTTCAGGGATTGTAATTGGACAGTTTTTACTTCWGAAGGGAGTTTTGCATGCAGCAGCCTGTGGATTCAGGCTGTTCCCTGCTGGAACACGTTCTCCATGTGGTAGTGCTGCCTCAAGTTCCTGCAGAAACTGCTATGAGATGAAAACTTCACAACATTTATTTAAATAGATAATATTCAAAATTCCAGCAATGTAAAGCAGCCTCTGAAGGGAGATGAGCCTTTGAGATGTGTTTGTGAAGCAGCATGTTCTCATGTTGACSAGTTTGAAATGTTTTTTCATTTGTTTCTTGCACAGCTGATTCCATTGATAGTTTTGCCCTTGTGACTCAAAGTTTTTCTTGTTCTGCCAGAACTTGGCTCTTTGCRAACTCTTTTTGGAGTGGGTTAGACTCCTCTAAATAAAGCACAAATCCCTGCACAGCCAGTTTCATCAGTGAGGAGCAGCCAGAGTTTGGGAGGTGTTGGAAGTTTAGGAGGGATCTGATGGAGAAGGATTCTTCATCTGGAGCTGTGGTCACAGGACAAGGGGAATGGCTTTGATCTGGAAAAGGATAGGTTTAAACTGGATATTAGGAAAAACTCCTTCACTGTGAGACTGTTGAGACCCTGGCATGGGTTTTCCAGAGAAGCTGTGGCTGTCCCATCCCTGGAAGTGTCCCTAATTTGCATATATTTACATAAATGTGTAAAGCTTGTGGGCTTTAAAGAGCCACACAGTTCCCTAATGAGCATAAGGCAGTGTAGGGTTTATCCTGGGCATTGTCCTAAATCCTTCAGCGTGTGCACCCAGRGTGTCAGCACTAACACTCACCCTGCAAAATCAAATTAATTACATTAATTTAAAATAATTAAAAATTCATTATCTCTGTGCMGTCCTCTCAGTTCTGACTAGGAGGGGTTTGTCTGCTCCACACCCTTCAGGCCACACCCCAAAGCTTTGTCTGCTCTCCCAAGGTCCGGCTGAGCAGGGAGGAGCCTCAGGCAGGTCCTGGGATGATTCCCTGGTGTTCCTTGCTGGGGCTGTTGGAGAGGGTGAGAGGCAGGGACAGGGCTCAGGTGTTGGGGTTTGTGTCAGGGCAGTTCAGCTCTTCCAGCTGGGTGAAACCCCCCAGTGAGCTGTGCCAGGCCAGGCTTTATCCTGGTGATCCATCGGGGCTCAGGTTTGGAGCCAGACTCTGAAACCACGGGGCTGGAGCAGAGCCAGGCRTGGCACTCAGTGAGTCCTGAGTGGCTCTGCAGGTGTGTGCTGTGGCTTTCCTCCATCACAAACAGCCTGAGCTCTGTGCTGAGCTGTGGTTTGCACCACTGTGTGCAGGGACAGCAACTCGAGGGTTGTGTTTTTCCACTCCCAGCCTCACCCCTTGACAAACAATCCCCTTGTACTTTCGGGCTCCTGCTTATCTGTGTCTGAACAAATGCCAGGAGGAGCATTTGCAGCTCCCAGAGCCCGAGCTCGCTGTGGTTTAGTGCTCATTAGTGCCAGCAAGTCCTTGAGGGACAGGCAGAGCTTGAAATTGAACTGCTGAAGATGTGCTAAGAGACTTTGTTTGGGATTAAGAGAGTTAAACCTGCTCTAAGCCTGCACAGAGAGAGGCAGCACTGCAGAAATGCTCTTGGTAATTAGGAGCCTTAATAGCATCTTTCAGAGCAGGGGCTGGCACTGATGCCAGGTTTAAGAGTCATATTTAATTAGGAGAATTTGAATTAAATTTCTCAATTTCTCAGTCGTCTTAATTTACATCTAGTTGTAAATTTTGTGTTGGTAGCAGGGATTCCAGCCACTCTTCCTCTTGGAAAGGAAACCCCTTTTTTTTCTCCCTGTCTCTAAACTCTGCTCACTCCAGAGTGGCCTGTGGTGCAGGTCCCAACCCAAAATCAAGCTGCTCCCAAGCACCCCAAAGCTGTGAGCAGATGGTTGAACTGGGATTACCCCAAAACCAGCTCCCCCTTCCTGCACACCTGTTCCCTTCTGCTTTTTGTAGAAAAGGAAGGAAGATCCCTGCAGGACCCCAGAGCTGCTGCTGCTCCTCCCAGGTGTTGTTCTGGGGTGTGTTCCTGGGAGGGAGCGCTGTCAGCTGTGGGAGTCACACCCACGGCCGCTCCTGGAAGCTCATCCTGTGCCTTTCCCTTCTCCCCAGGGTATGGACAAGACTTGAGTGGGTTTGGACAAGGTTTCTCTGATCCCAGCCAGCAGCCCCCTCCCTACGGAGGCCCCTCGGTGCAGCCATCCAGCGGCCCCCCAGCCGGAGGCAGCGGCTTCGGCCGGGGACAGAACCACAACGTGCAAGGATTCCACCCCTACCGGCGCTAGCCTGGCTGCCAGTCAGGGAGTGAGTGCTGCCCACAGGGACCTCTGGGCCCAGCTGAAGCCCGGGATCCCAGACTTCTGAACTTGTGACAATCACATTACTTGATGGAAGAAAAACCTAACAACAGTTTTTTTTTTTCTTCGGGGGGAGGGCGGGGGTTGGGGGCAGATGGCTTCTGAAGGCAGAGCTGTGGGTGTTTGGACTGCAGTTTTTAAAGATTTTCCTTTCTCTAACCCATCAGCACAAATAAAGAAAATGTCACTGGTTCAAATTACAGGGTTTTAAAAATGTCTTCAGCTTTAATTCAAAACTTCAGGTTTCTTTTTTTTGAAATTATTTTTCCTGAGCCTTTGTTTTACCGTATATTGTAAACTTTTATGTTTAAAAGAAAAAAAAATATATACATTTACAGATTGTGAAATTTTTAAGAGAAATTTTCTACTATGTATGCTGGCTTATTTTTTAATTTAAAACAGGGTTTCCGTGAGCGCTGTCGGAGGCGGGGGAAGAGCTGCAGCCCCTCCCTCCCTCCCTCCCCACGGCAGTGCTGGGGCGGAGGGTTCCGAAACTCTGGGAGTTGACAGAAACCTGCTGAGTGTACTTTGCTGTTTGTTCTGGGGGCGGAGCTGGGCCGGGGCGGGCGCAGGAGCTGCTCAGAGGCTCCRCCTGCCTCCCCTTCCCGAGGCCTCGGCCGGATGTGGATTTCCCTCAGGCAAAAAGGTTTTGGTGCGTTTGGCACTGAGCAGTGCCAAGCCCTGGTTTGAATAAAGACAAGAACCTTTGGATTAGAAACACCAGCYTGTCTCCATTTTTCTGGGTGTTTTTTTTTTTGCTTTTGTGAGTGKGGGTTTTCTGGAGAAGTCCCTTGGCAGCCCTGGGAGTCCTTGGGGCAGCTTTGTGGCGCCACCAGCTGTGCCCTGTCCGGGGTGGCACTGCCAGGGAGCCACTGCTGCATGGGATCCGACTGGGGAGGGATTCTCCAGCCTGATGGGCTCAGACCTGGTGTAATTAATCACTGTTAATGAGGTGGAGCTGGGGTGTGCTGGGATGTGTCTGTGTGTGGAGGTTGTTGTGTCTGTTCAGAGGGAATTTTGTATTCTGTGGCTCTGGTTCTGCTTGCTGTGAATCCTCCAGGCTGGAATCCTCATGGCTCTGCTCCTCGCTCTGTTACATCCATGAGCTGGAAATTCCAGCTGGCACAGGAGCTGCTCCAGGGGTGGCTGTGCAGGTGTCACTTCTGAGACCAACTGGATCCCCCTCAGGAGTGTGAATCCATGGAAATGTCACAGCACCACCCTGGAGCCTCGGGGACACCTGGAGCAGAGGACACCCAACATCTTCACCTCTTCTGGGATAAAWCCCTTTGCGTTTGGCTCCTGTCTGTGCAGAACCAGCTCCTCCAGGCCCGTGTGGGCCGCTACATCTGGGGCCTCCTGTGGAGGGCCAGACCGGACCAACGTGTGCTGAGCGAGCCGSTTCTGCTGGGCCACACCCGGTAGCTCTGGCCCCCGTGGGGCGGTGAAGCTCCACGGGTGAAGGACGAAGGTGGCTTCCCAAAAAGGCGCGGGATGCTCAGAGCTGGCCCGGGGTGGCTGAGAGGTCCAGGTGACTGTGACCCGTCACTGCTGGGTCCCACCTTGTGCCAGCGGGAAGGAGCGGTTTCTTTGGAACCCGAGGTTTCCCTAGATCGCCAGGGGCAGGTTCGGGGGAAAGAGGAGGCTCCGTCCCTCTCAGGTGTCCCTGCGCTGTCCCCGGGCTGGGGGTGCGGCCCCTTTAAGGGCAGTGAGGGCGGAAGCGCTGCCCGGCCGCGGCTTCTCCGCCCGTTCCGCCCGCGCCGCTCTCGCGAGATCCGCCGCTTCCGGCGCGAGCGCGGCCTTTCCGAGCGGCCCAGGCCAAGATGGTGGGTGTGGGGGAGGCCCCGCCGGTGCCATCGGGCCCCATCCGCCGCCATCCGGGCCTCTCCCGCCGCGGCGGCGCCGCCAGGGGCTCGGGGCTTTCCTGGGGGATGGGGAGTGGGCCTCACCGCGGCGCTGCTGGCGTTCCATGCGCGGGCGGGGCCCAGCGCGGCGGGAGCGGGGCTGAGGGGAGGGAGCTCGGTGGGGCCGCGGCCTTCCCGTGTGCGGGGCGGGGAGCGCGGCCTTGAATCCCCTGGTCCCCTTCCCCTGCCCTGACCCGACCCCCGTGTCCCSCTGCAGGCGGAGGTGGAGCAGAAGAAGAAGCGAACCTTCCGCAAATTCACCTACCGCGGGGTGGACCTGGACCAGCTGCTCGACATGTCCTAGTAAGGGCTAGGGAGCCCCCGGGCTGGGCTTTGGGGGTCGGGGGAGCCGGCTCTGCCCCATGCTCGGGTTGTGTTCAAATACCGGCACTAACGGGGCTGTGGGTGCTCAGCTGCTGCTTTTTGGGCTGTGTAAAGTCCCTCGGTGGGTGACACTGTCAGTGTGGGGTCCCGGCGCCTTGCTCCAGGCTCGGTTCGGGTGATGCTGACGGTGTGGGGTCCCCAGGGATCTCCGTACTGTGCACCCATCTCAGTCTGGGTGACGCRGACTGTGGCGTCTCCGCGGGGCTGTACCGCCGGCTCGCCTTGACTCTTGGGGGCTTCTCCAGGACGTACCCCAGGCTCAGTTCGGGGTCCCTGGGGGTGTCCCTCTGAGCCTGGGGGGGCTGGGTTTGGGGTCCCTGGGCTGTTCCCCCGGCTAGGTTAGCTGTCCCTGGGCTGCTCCCCATGCTCTGATTGGAGTCCCTGGGCAGTTCCCCAGGCTGGAGTTGGGGTCTCTGGGCTGTTCCCCAGGCTGGGTTAGGAGTCCCTGGGGGTGTCCCTGGGCTGTACCCCAGGCTCTGTCTGGGTAACTCTGTGGCTGTGGGGTCTCTGGGCTCTCCCCAGGCTGTACCCCTGGTTGAGTTAGGGGTCCCTGGGGTGTCCCCAGGCTGTTCCCCATGCCCAGTTCAGGGTCCCTGGGCTGTTCCCCAGGCTGAGTTGGGGTCCCTGGGCAGTTCCCCAGGTTGGGTCGGTGTCCCTGGGCTGTTCCCCAGGCTGGGTTGGGGTCCCTGGGCTGTTCCCCAGGCTGGGTTGGGGTCCCTGGGCTGTTCCCCAGGCTGGGTTAGCTGTCCCTGGGCTGTCCCTGAGCTGTCCCTGTCCCCCTGGCAGCGAGCAGCTGATGCAGCTGTACAGCGCATTCCCCAGGCTGGGTTGGGGTCTCTGGGCTGTTCCCCAGGCTCGGGTCACTGTCCCTGGGCTGTCCCTGAGCTGTCCCTGAGCTGTCCCTGTCCCCCCGGCAGCGAGCAGCTGATGCAGCTGTACAGCGCATTCCCCAGGCTGGGTTGGGGTCCCTGGGCTGTTCCCCAGGCTGGGTTGGGGTCCCTGGGCTGTTCCCCAGGTTGGGTTAGCTGTCCCTGAGCTGTCCCTGTCCCCCTGGCAGCGAGCAGCTGATGCAGCTGTACAGCGCGCGGCAGCGGCGGCGCCTGAACCGCGGCCTGCGCCGCAAGCAGCACTCGCTGCTCAAGCGCCTGCGCAAGGCCAAGAAGGAGGCGCCGCCCATGGAGAAGCCCGAGGTGGTGAAGACCCACCTGAGGGACATGATCATCCTGCCCGAGATGGTGGGCAGCATGGTGGGCGTCTACAACGGCAAGACCTTCAACCAGGTGGAGATCAAGGTGAGCTGGGGGCTCTCGCGGTGAGCTCAGCGCCCGGAGTGTTCGCTTGTAACTCTGTGAATCCTGCTCGTTCCCTGTGTCTGGGGGGTCCAGGCTCCTCCTCAGAGCGGGGCTGGCTCAGAGGGACCCCTGGAGGTGTCATCCCAGCTCCCACAGGGGTCTGGTGTGGCTCTGAAGCACTGCAATGGCTGTGCAGTGATCCGAGTGCTCAGCCCTGCTTCAGGATGAAACAGATCCCTGAGCTTTCCCAGGAGTGGAATTACCCACGGGGTGCTGTCACCTGATACCACCAGTGGGATTAAATGCCATTTCTTGCTCCTACCTGGCATTAAATCCCACCTGGAAGGGCACAAATGCCCCTGTGGCTCCCGTGTCACCTCTCCAGGAGGGGCAGAGCTGGGGATGCCCATCAAAGCACCAGGAGAGGAGCAGGGCTGGGATAACCAGCTGTGCCAGGCTCCTGGCAGCCCTGGGATGGGGACGGGAGGGGGCTGTCCCCGTGTCCCCCAGCTCTGTCCCCAGCACGGCTCTCTGCACTTGCAGCCCGAGATGATCGGCCACTACCTGGGCGAGTTTTCCATCACGTACAAGCCGGTGAAGCACGGCCGGCCTGGCATCGGTGCCACCCACTCCTCCCGCTTCATCCCGCTCAAGTAGCTCCGGGAGGGAGCCTCCTGCAGTGTAAATAAAGAAATTCCACCTGGATCCCTCTGTCTCCTGCCTCTCCATTCCAGGGTGGGAGGCTGGGGTGTGCTGAACTCCGCTCCACCATCATTGGATGTTTTCCTGAGTATTGCCAGGGTTCTTGGCACTGCTTTCTGTCAGCACCTGCAGCAAACAAATCACCTTTGTGTGGGTTTAGTGAATGAATAATTCCTTGTTCTTCACTGSGAAGTGGGGAATGGCACTTTAATATTTCCAGCATTTCCATGTATTTAACTTCGTTTGTTAATAAAAATACTGGGAATGCGGAAATGTGGAACTGGGGGGAAGGCAGGGGGGGTTCCCAGGCTCAGAACCAGCCTGAGTCCCATCAGAAGCTGCCAAGGCCCGTCACAGGGTGTCAAAACCCCAAACTATTATTTTCTTGTCCTTAATTTGGGCACCCAAAGGATTTTGGTGACCAGGATCACAGAGTGGCATTGGCTGGGGGGTGAGCTGAGGGTTTGCAGCTCAGGCTGGGAGGGAGGGACGTGTTTTGGGGGCTGCTCAGGGTTGAGTGGTGATGGGGAGGAAGAGGAGTTCATCCCGGGTGGATGATGTGGTTTGTCCTGAACTGAGCCAAATGAAGCCAGYGCTGGTCACCAGCGCCATGTCCCGCAGTGGAGCCATCGGTGGAGAGGGACATTTGTCCCCAGGGTGGTCCTGCTGGCTGGGGTCCCTYGGGGCCTGCTCGGGGGTCCCTCGGGGCCCAGCTCCAGCTCTTAAATCTCACACCCTCCACATCCCACTCCCGTGGCCGGTGGTGCCGGGGCCGTTTGTCCTTTAGGGAATGTGCCCGGCCTCCGGGTCCCTTTTTGTTCAAGCAGTGTGACCTTGGGAGGGTGGCCTCGGGACAAGAGGGCTGGGGTCACTGTCCTGCTGTGGTCACTGTCCTGCTGTGGTCACTGTCCTGCTCGGGTCACTGTCCTGCTGTGGCCTTGTGGGAACTCTCAGCCCCTTGGGGCGATGCCCAGAGGGCCAGAACACTCCAGCTGGGAGGTGGGTGACAGTGACCCCGGTGGGTGACAGTGACCCCGGTGGGTGACAGTGTCCTGAGCACATGGCAGAAGCTGCAGAGGGGTCGTCGTGAGGGTCCCGCTCACCCCGGAGGGGGACACCAGGGCTCAGCCGGTGCTGCCGCACCTCGGGTGGGTCCCCAAGGACATGGGGGCGGCACCGGGCGGCTCGCGGGGGACAGAATCGGTCGGGAGGGCCCGTTCGGTCCGGAAGGGCCGGTTCGATCTGGAGGGACCGGTTCGGTTTGAGGGGGCCGGTTCGGTCTGGAGGGACCGGTCCGGTCGGGAGCGGCAGGTGCGTCCCGGGACACGGGGACGGGGCAGATCCCGGCGTTTCGCGGAGGCTGGAAAAGAGGCGGATGGAGGGGAACGGAGCCCTGCCGGGGGGTCCCGTTTCCCCCCGCCCGCCACAGTCCGGGGGGGCGCGGGGAGCCCCCGGTGCCGCCCTCTAACGGCGGCGGCGCCGCTGGAAAATCCCGACCGAGAGCGGGGGGCGGGGGCGGGATGCGGCTGCTCGGGGCCGCGCCGGAGCCTCGCCCAGCTCCGCACCGCCCCGCAGCGCCCCGCACCGCTCCGCACCGCCGGGGATGAGGTACGGCCGCACCTGCCCCCCGCGCCCCCCGCGCCCCCCGCGCCCCCCGCGCCCCCCGCGGGTCCCGGCGGCTCCGGGGATGGGGGAAAGCGGGGAGGGGGCTGCGCGGCGCGGCCGGGGGGATCGGGCTGCGGTGTCGGCTTGCGGGGGGTTGGATGCACCGGGGGGGCCCCGATCTGCGCCCCCTCCCCGCGGCGGGGAAGCCCCCGGCCCTTTCCTGCGGCGGGCGCGGCTCCGTCCCGCGGGATGCGGGGGATGGGGGGGATTTTGGGGGACAGGAGGGGTCAGGGCGGATCTGGGGGTTCGGGGGGAATCGGGAGGGGCGGGCAGCGTTTACCCCCCGCATCYTGCGGGAACAAAGGCCGGACAATGCCGGGGCTCGGCGGGGAGTCCGCGGGAGGGGTGGGGGGAAGAGGGAGCAGCATCCCCGTCCCCATTCTCACCTCCATCCCCATCCCATCTCCATCCCATCCCCATCCCATCCCATTCCCATCCTGCGGCGAGGCGGGGGGGTCGTTCCTGGGGTGACCGCAGCTCCCCCCGCCCCGATGCGAGCTCGGTTCTCTGCAGAGCCCCCACTCCCGATGCTCCCCCAGCGCGGCTGGGCCGGGCATTGCGGCTGAGCCCCGGATTCGGAGCCCCAAAGCCTCACCCAAACCAGCACCCCAAACCCTCCCCACGAACCCACACCCCAATTCCAGCTCCCAGACTGGCCCCTCAAAATCCTCGGCCTCTAAACCAGCACATCAGCCCCAGCCGGGGGGCACCCCCAGGGTCCCCGTGCCGCGTCCCCGGGCAGGGATGTCCCCAGTCCCCGCGGATGGGGTGGGGAGGTGGCTGCACATCCACCCCGCTGGATCCCGCGGGCACCCGGGGGGGTGTGGGGTGGATAAGGGGGGCCCTGCATTGTGAGGGGGCTGTGCTGGGGGTGTTGGGCACCCCGGCAGGGCCCCACATCCATCCCCAGGCCACCGTGCCCGTGTGTGTGTGTGTGTGTGTGCAGGGGCCGTGCGGGGGCTGCGGGGCTCGGCGCTGTGTGAGGAGAGGGCGATGGATCCTAAATCCTCAAATCCCCCCGTCCCCGCAGGGTGGAACTGAGGGGGGGCTGTGCTCCCCGGGGGGGGTTTGCTGTGGTCGGGGGTCCCCGGGGCCGGGTCGATCAGCCCGGGCTGGTGACAACACGCTGTTTGTTTAATGTCCCCGGGGGCTGCAGGAGCCGCAGCCGGGGCCGGGGCTCAGCTGCGCCTTTGGCGCTGCGGCCACGCCGGGCTGATGGCTGCGGTCCCTGTCCCCAGCCCCATCCGCAGGGCCAGGCTGGAGTGAGCGRGGGGTGCAGGGAGCTTGGGGCACCCCCAGGGCCCCCCAGGCCCTGCCCTGCTCTGCCCAGGCCGGGGTGGCCCCGGCTAAGGTGGCATCGCATGTGACGAGCAATCGGTGGGCAAGGCTCTGCGGTGTGAGCAGTGCAGGGGGTGGGGGGCACTGGCTGGCACTGCGGGCAGGGGCGTGGGCAGTGGGCACTGTGGGCAGTAAGATGGGCAGTGAGGTGGGCAGTGAGTGCTGCGGGCAGTGGGGTGGACAGTGGGCACTGTGGGCAGTAAGATGGGCAGTGAGGTGGGCAGTGAGGTGGGCAGTGAGTGCTGCAGGCAGTGGGGCAGGCAGTGGGCACTGTGGGCAGTAAGATGAGCAGTGAGGTGGGCAGTGGGCGCCCTGGGCAGCAGGAGGACAGCAGGATGTGCCGGGCGTCACAGCTGCTGCTTCATCTGCAGTAGCATCTGCCCTGCCAGGAAACTGCTGGATGGATCCAGGCCCCACCAGCGACCTCGGCCATCCTGGGGTGCCCTCAGCACAGGGAGAGGCAGATTTTGGGGGTAGGAGGAGACACACCCGGGACCCCGAGCCATCACATCACCCCGGGGTCAGCCCACGGCCCTGCCTGGGATCCAGCCCTGGGGGGACAGCGGGGGCTGTGGGACAGTGACAGTCACGGTGCTGGAATGGAGCTGCAGCCCCAGCTCCCCTTTCCTGCAGCCCCGGCCCCCCATTTCCCGCAGCTCCAGCCCCCGTTTCCCGCAGCCCCGGCCCCCCTTTCCCGCCGTGTCTCGCCGCTCTGTGGGTGCAGGCGCGGCCCCGGCCCCTCCCCGCAGGCTGCAGATCCCGGCGCCGCTGCGGCCGCCGCGCTCGGCCGGCCCTGCCAGGAGCCGGGGGGAGCAGAGCTCAGCGCCCCCTCCATCAACCCCCCGAATATCCCAGCCCTGACCCCCCCGGAGCTCCCCGGGTTCTTTCAGGGTGGGGGTCCCTGGCTGAGCAGTTGGGGGGTACCCACAGGTTTGGGGTGCTGGGGAGGGGGATACGTGTTCCCCCGGAGGAGTGGAAGCCCCTGGCTCCCATCACCCCCTCCAGGGCTGAGCAGCCCCATCCTCCACCTCTGAGTCCTCGGGAAGGGCCGGGAGCCGCCTGTGCTCCCCCATCCCTGTYGCCATGGCAACAGCAGGCCGTGCTCATCCCGCAGCCCGAATCCCGCATCCCGCATCCATTATCCCGCATCCATCCCCCCACCTCCCTGCTGTGGGGTCCTGCCTTCCGCATCCCCCTCCCCTCACCCTGCACCCCACATTCCATATCCTGCATCCCTCACCCTGCATCCCATATTCCATATCCTGCACCCATCATCCTACATCCCTCGCCCTGCATCCCTCACCCTGCACCCCATATTCCATATCCTGCATCCCTCACCCTGCATCCCACATTCCATATCCTGCGCCCATCATCCTACATTCCTCACCCTGCATTCCTCATTCCTGCATCCCTCACCCTGCACCTCATATTCCGTATCCTGCACCCATCATCCCACACCCCTCACCTTCCACATTCCTGCATCCTTCACCTTGCATTCCCCTGTCTCAAATCCCTCATCCTACATCCCTCACCCTGCATCCCTCATCCTACATTTCACAGTTCTGCATCCCTCACCCTGCATTCCCCTTTCCCAAATCCCTCACCCTGCATTCCCCGTTCCTGCATCGTTCACCCTGCACCTCATATTCCGTATCCTGCACCCATCATCCCACACCCCTCCCTTTCCACGTTCCTGCATCCTTCACCCTGCATCCCTCATTCTCACATCCCTGATYCTGCATCCCTCATCCTGTATTCCATATCCCCCCACCCCTCACCCTGCATCCCATATTCTGTATCCTGCACCCTGCATCCCTCACCTTCCACATCCCTGCATCCTTCGCCCTGCATTCCCTGTTCCCAAATCCCTCACCCACCCTCCTGCACCCCTCCCTCCCGAATTCCCTCATTGTCCACCCTGCACCCCCAATCCTTCACCCATTATCCCCCCCCTCACCCTGCATCCCTCATCCTACATTTCACACTTCTGCATCCCTCATCCTGCATTCCCTGTTCCCAAATCCCTGATCCTGCATTCCCCTTTCCCACATCCCTCACCCTGCATTCCCCATTCCTGCATCCCTCACCCTGCATTCCCTGTTCCCAAATCCCTCACCCTGCATTCCTCATCCTACATTTCAC
>JACDOX010000446.1:16701-32203 GCA_014549065.1 Cardinalis cardinalis | reverse complement strand
GGGCGGGGGGGGCGCGGAGGGGCCGGGGCTGCCCCCGGAGCCGGAGGGAGCGGAGCGGGAGAAGGTTGGGAGCGGGAGAAGACAAAAGCGAGACAAAGGGAGCGGAGAGCGGAGAGCGGAGCTGCGCGGAGGCTGCGAACCGGGCGGGGGCCGGCGGGGCTGGGGGGCCCTGCCTGGAGCCCGCCCTGAGCCGGGGCCGCCCCTCGGGGGGGTTTGGGGGCTCCGGCTCTCCCGGGGCTCGGGCGGTGCCGCGCCGCGGCCCCAGGTGGGCCCTGGGGGGCTGTGAGGGACCCCCGGGCGCTGCCCACCCCCGAACGCCCCCGCAGGCCCTGGAGGAGGTGAAGATGTCCGGCTCCATCGCCTCGTACGACCAGCTGGTGCGGCAGGTGGAGGCGCTGAAGAAGGAGAACAGCCACCTCCGGCGGGAGCTCGAGGACAACTCCAACCACCTCTCCAAGCTGGAAAATGAGACCTCGGACATGAAGGTGGGCGCGGGCCCGGCTGGGGGCGGGCGCAGAGCCCGAAACGGGGGGGCTCCATCCGCATCTCCCCGTCCTCAACATCTCCCCCGCTGCTTTAGGAGGTCCTGAAGCACCTCCAGGGCAAGCTGGAGCAGGAGGCGCGGGTCATGGTGAGCTCGGGGCAGACGGAGGTGCTGGAGCAGCTCAAAGGTGGGTGCTGGAGCAGGGCGGGGAAGGGGGCGCCGCGCCCAGCCCGCCCTGACCCCGCCGTGCCCATCCCCAGCCCTGCAGATGGACATCAGCAGCCTCTACAACCTCAAGTTCGCCCCGGAGGCGCCGAGCAGCGGGCGCGGCCCCGAGGAGAGCCCGGCGGGCCCCGCCGCGCACCGGGACGGCCCCGGCGAGCTGGGCAGGGCCACGTTCCGCATGCTGGAGGAGCTGGACCGCGAGAGGTGCCGGGCTGGGGGCTCAGAGGGGCTGGGGGGGCCGGGGCTTGTGCTGACCCTGCCGGGGTCTCCAGCTGCTCAGAGTGACCCCGAGGAAATTCCAGAGTCGCTTTTCCCAGCCCGGTGCTTGGAGAAGGAGTCAGGGCTCTTCATTTCTCGGTCTCAAGGTTGTTTATTGTGTCTTAGCTATAAAAAATTTTCTCCTGCCCTGCCGAGGTCCATCCAGCAGGACAGTCCAGGCACTCTGCCTGYCCCCAGGGCAGTGTTATGTSTTTAWACTAAAAACTCCGTGTACAATGTTTACAATTACTTCCCAATACCYRTCACCTATGTTAGACAATGAGCTTCTGCTCTAAACCAATCCAAAAGTGCCAACATCACAGCAGAAGATGGAGACCAAGAAGAAGAAGGAGAAAGGCTGGACATACCCAGTTCCCTCCATCTTTCCCACTGAACCCCCATACCAAAAACCCCAAAATCTACTTTTYCACCCCRTGATAACTTCACTGTCATTCTACTYAGACTTTCATGGCCTGCTGATCTTCATACAAGGTTGGTAATTTGCTCCAGGGGTCATAATCAAACCCACAGGTGTTCTGGGCTCTGTGCCAGGGTCTCTGAGCCCCCTGGCAGGGGTCCTGGACAGCCAGAGGGATGTCCTGAATTCCGACACCCCTGGAGCTTGTTGCTCTGGCCATTATTGATATTTGCCATTCCCAACTTGTGCCAACATCACAGCAGAGGATGGAGGCCAAGAAGAAGAAGGAGAAAGGCTGGGCACACCCAGTTCCCTCCATCTTTCCCACTGAACCCCCATACCAAAAACCCCAAAATCTACTTTTCCACCCCGTGATAACTTCACTATCATTCTACTTAAAGTGCTGTGGCTTGCAGCTCTTCATCCAAGGTTGGTAATTTGCTCCATAATCAAAACCACGCAGGCGTTTTGGGCTCTGTGCCAGGCTCCCTGGGACAGCCAGAGGGATGTCCTGGCTCCTGACACTCCCCCCCTCTCCCGGCAGGTGTTTCCTGCTGGGGGAGATCGAGAAGGAGGAGAAGGAGAAGGTCTGGTACTACTCCCAGCTGCAGAGCCTGGCCACGCGCCTGGACGAGCTGCCCCACGTGGAGACGGTGAGCGGGGGACACCCCCTGCGCCCCCCGGGCCACGGGGAGCCGCCGGGACCCTGCCCCGCTCACGGCGCCCCCCGTGTGCCCCCAGTTCTCCATGCAGATGGATCTGATCCGGCAGCAGCTGCAGTTCGAGGCGCAGCACATCCGCTCGCTGATGGAGGAGCGCTTCGGGACGGCCGACGAGATGGTGCAGAGGGCGCAGGTGGGGCCCTTCCCCCCCGGGCTCCTGCCGTGCTGCTTTGGGGGGCCCAGGCTGATGGGCTCCACTCTGGGCGCCCTCACAAGCAGCTCTGGGTGCCCAACTCCAGCTCCTCTCACTGTACTCCAGCTCCTCACACCCTACACCAGCTCCTCACACCCCACACCAGCTGCTCTCACCCCACACCAGCTCCTCTCACCCCACACCAGCTCCTCACACCCTACTCCAGCTCCTCACACCTTGTACCAGCTGCTCACACCCCACACCATCTCTTCTCACCCTACACCAGCTGCTCACACCCCACACCAGCTCCTCACACCCTACACCAGCTGCTCACACCTTATACCAGCTCCTCTCACCCCACACCAGCTTCTCTCACCCCATTCCTTGCACACCCACCCCCCTCCCTCCCATCCCTGGTGTTCCGGGGGGTCCCAGCCCTGTCCAACGCCCCCTGTGCCCCCCAGATCCGGGCGTCCCGGCTGGAGCAGATCGACAAGGAGCTGATGGAGGCGCAGGACAAGGCGCAGCAGCCGGAGCCGCAGGTACCGGCCTTGGGGCCGGGCTGTGCCCGCTCCCTCGGGAGCCAGGGAGGGGTGGAGGGGCCCCCCCGCGCTGTCCCCGCGCTGTCCCCACCGGCACAGCCGGGCTTTGTGCGGCTCGGGCACCGTGAAATGGGCAGTTGCCATGGAGACCAGAAGTAGGCCATGGGCGGGCGGGGGCTCCCGCGGCATCTGCCGCCGCCAGGGTGGGCAGCCTGCCATCATCATCGTCACCGCCACCGCCACCGCCATGGGCTGCCATCGACACGGTCCCAGCGTCACCCAGAGCCTCGCCGCTGTCACTGTCCCGCCGCCACCCACAGCTCCGCCACCGCCATCATCATCCTCACGGGCTGCCACCACCATGGGCGCGCTGTCACACACAGCCCACCACTGCCACGGCCCCACTGTCACCCACAGCTCCGCCACCGCCATCATCATCCTCATGGGCTGCCATGGGCGCGCTGTCACCCACTGCCCCACCACTGCCACGGCCCCACTGTCACCCACAGCTCTGCCACTGTCACCATCACAGGCTGCCATCGCCATTGTCCCACTGTCACCCACAGCCCTGTCATTGTCACCATCACAGTCCTGCCATTGCCACGGACCCACTGTCACCCACGGCCCTGCCATTGTCACCATCACAGGCTGCCATCGCCATTGTCCCACTGTCACCCACAGCCCTGCCACTGTCATTGTCCCACTGTCACCCACAGTCCCATCAACGCCATTGTCCCGCTGTCACCCACAGCCCTGCCATCAACACGGTCCCATCATCACCGCCCTCCCACCGCCACCCACAGCCCCACGTGGCAACACCCACGGCCCCATCACCCCCAGACGCCCCCGGATCCTCCCAGCCCCCGTTCCCCAGCCCTCCCTCACTCCGTGGGCTCAGCCCCCGCCCCCTCCCCGCTGCCCACCCACGCTCTCCCTTCCCCGAGCTGCAGCACCCCCCATCCCCATCAGCCCCGATTTTAGCTCAAACCCCCCCCGGCTCTGACGGAAACAGCGCTTGGGGACCGCAGGGGGCGGCAGGGAAGCGGGGGGTGCTGGGCACGGGGGGGCGAGGGCTCTGCAATACCCCCCCGCCCCACCTGCCCCCTCCTCTGCAGCTCTGCGGGAAGGTCCCGGGCATGGAGGGGGACGGCAGCCTGGACCCCCCGACCCACCCCGAGGAGGGCGGCAGCACCAAGGTGAGGAGCAGGGAGCGGAGCCCGGCTGGGGCGGGCTGAGCCCGCGCTGGGGCTGAGCGTGACCCCGCCGTGTGCCGCCCGCAGGTGGAGGTGGTGTTCTGGCTGCTGTCCATGCTGGCCACGCGCGACAAGGAGGACATGTCCCGCACGCTGCTGGCCATGTCCAGCTCGCAGGAGAGCTGCCTGGCCATGCGCAAGTCGGGCTGCCTGCCGCTGCTCATCCAGATCCTGCACGACTCCGACGGGGAGCCGGGGCCCCCCGAGAGCCCCACGGGCGCCAAGGACGCCCGCATGAGAGCCAACGCCGCCCTGCACAACATCGTCTTCTCCCAGCCCGACGAGGGCCAGGCCAAGAAGGAGATGCGGGTGCTGCACGTCCTGGAGCAGATCCGCTCCTACTCGGAGACCTGCTGGGACTGGCTGCAGATGCAGAGCAGGGACGGGGCACGAGGCCCCGAGGGCGCTGGTACGGCCGGGCCGCGCGTTCTGGGAGGGACTGGGAGGGACTGGGAGCATCGTGCGCGCCTGACCCTCGTCCCCCCGCAGTGCCAGTGCCCATCGAGCCCCAGATCTGCCAGGCCACCTGCGCCATCATGAAGCTGTCCTTCGACGAGGAGTACCGGCGGGCCATGAACGAGCTGGGTGAGCGCAGGGAGGCGGCTCCTTCCCTCTGCACCGCGCCCAGACGGGCTGCTGGAGGTGGGGGAACACCAAACCACCCCCGCCTCGTCCCACAGGTGGGCTGCAGGCCGTGGCCGAGCTGCTGCAGGTGGATTATGAGATGCACAAGATGACCAACGACCCCCTGAACCTGGCGCTGCGACGCTACGCGGGGATGGCCCTCACCAACCTCACCTTCGGGGATGTGGTCAACAAGGTGGGGAGGGCGGTTTGGGGGCGATCAGCAGGGTCTGGGGGGGATCAGCAGGGTCTGGGGCTYGCAGCATCACCCTCACCASCCTCATCCTCCCCGCAGGCCACGCTGTGCTCCCGCCGGGGCTGCATGGAGGCCATCGTGGCTCAGCTGGGCTCCGACAGCGAGGAGCTGCACCAGGTGGGTGCTGGTGGGGCTCCCTGGGGTGGAGGGCAGGCAGGGGGACAGTCCCTGTGCCCCACTCACCCCTCTCCGCCTCTCCAGGTGGTCTCCAGCATCCTGAGGAACCTCTCCTGGCGCGCTGACATCAACAGCAAGAAGGTGCTGCGGGAGGTGGGCAGCGTCACCGGGCTGATGCGCTGTGCCCTGCACGCCGGCAAGGTGAGCCTGGCGTGGTGACAATGACCACAGACAGACCTGGCAGGGCTGTGTGTCCCCCTGGGGTGGGTGRCAGCGGGCACAGGGTGACAGGACAGGGCTGACAGGAGTTGTGTGTCCCTTCCCGGGGCAGGAGTCGACGCTGAAGAGCGTCCTGAGCGCGCTGTGGAACCTCTCGGCGCACAGCACGGAGAACAAGGCGGCCATCTGCGGGGTGGAGGGGGCCCTGGGCTTCCTGGTCAGCACCCTCACCTACAAGTGCCAGAGCAACTCCCTGGCCATCATCGAGAGCGGCGGTGGCATCCTCAGGAACGTCTCCAGCCTCGTTGCCACACGGGAGGATTACAGGTGAGGGGCACTGCAGGGTGGGGCTGCACCTGAGGGACCCAAGGCATCAGGGACTGAKGGATGGCATTGGGGGTAGGATGGGAATGGGGGACCTCGGGCTCCATGGACCCCAGGATGGCATCGGGGGATGATGTGGCTGCAGATAAAGGGGGGATGGAGATGGGGGGCCTCGGGCACCATGAGTGGTGTTGGGGGATACAATGGCTGCAGGATCAGGGGGCACTGCAGCCCCCAGGGACAGCACTGGGGGGATGTCATGGCTGGGCAGGGGTGGGGTCACCTTGTACCCCTGGGATGGGGCAGGCAGCGGGTCCAGGACCACCCTGATGGCTGGGGGGGCTCCGCTCTGTCCCGCAGGCAGGTGCTCCGGGACCACAACTGCCTTCAGACGCTGCTGCAGCACCTGCGCTCGCACAGCCTGACCATCGTCAGCAACGCCTGCGGCACCCTCTGGAACCTGTCAGCCCGCAGCCCCCGCGACCAGGAGCTGCTGTGGGACCTGGGGGCCGTCAGCATGCTCCGCAACCTCATCCACTCCAAGCACAAGATGATCGCCATGGGCAGCGCGGCCGCGCTGCGCAACCTCCTCACCAACCGGCCCCCCAAGTACAAGGACGCGGCCGTGGTGTCGCCGGGCTCCTGCATGCCCTCGCTCTACATGCGCAAGCAGAAGGCGCTGGAGGCCGAGCTGGACGCCAAACACCTGGCTGAGACCTTCGACACCATGGAGAAGCAGAGCCTGAAGGGGCAGARCGCCAAGAAGCCGATGCGGCACATGGAGAGCCTGGTGAAGGACTACGCCTCCGACTCCGGCTGCTTCGACGACGACGAGGTGCCCAACATCTCCACCGGCGTGGAGACGGCCAGCGCCTCCGTGCTCTCCATGTTCCTCAACTCCTCCTTCCTGCAGGGCCAGGCGCTGCCGCGGGCGCTGGCCCAGCGGCGCTGCCCGGAGCCGGAGAAGGACGGCAGCGGGAAGGCGGCCGAGCCCAGGAAGGCGCCGCTGCCGGAGGACGACGTCTCGCTGGCCGCCGAGAAGTTGGCCAACAAGATCTCCAGCACRGTGGCCAAGATCGACAAGCTGGTGGAGGACATCTCCACCATGCACAACTCCTCGGACGACAGCTTCAGCCTCAGCTCCGAGGATCACTGCCTGGACTGGCAGTACGGCCCCGAGGACGGGCACGAGGCGCGCGCCCAGTCCTGCTCGCCGTGCCGGCTGTCGGACGCCGGCGGCTTCGCCAAGCGGGAGAGCCTGAGCCGGGCGCACACCCTGCTGCGGCTGAAGACGGCCTACACCAGCCTGTCCACCGACAGCCTCAACAGCGGCAGCACCAGCGACGGCTACTGCACCAAGGAGCACATGAAGCCCTGCCCCAGGGCCGCCTTCCTGGATTACAGGGATGAGCTGCAGCGCTACCAGAAGCGCCCCAGCCGGCTCGACCTCAAGAGCATCCTGGGCAAACCAGAGCGGGCTGAGCCCCCCGAGCCAGACAAACCCGAGCAGCAGGACCTGCCCGAACGGGCCAAGAAGGTGGTGACTTTCCCCAGCCCCAAGGTGCCGGAGAAGGAGACRGAGTGGAAGAAGGAGGTGGGCACCAAGCCCCCCACCGAACCCCACGTTCGCACCATCAAGCTGTCTCCATCCTACCAGCACGTCCCCATGCTTGAGACCCTGGCCAAGAGCAGCACRGCTGCTGGCCACCAGCCCTCCCTCCTGGGCAGGAAGCAAGCCTGGCTCCCCCCGGCGCTGCTGCAGGCGGCCGAGCCCCTGAGCAAGATCCCAGAGAAGCTGCCGGCCCAGCCACCGGCCTTGGCGGAGCAGGAGTCGGTGCAGAAGTACTCGGTGGAGGACACCCCAATCTGCTTCTCCCGGTGCAGCTCCCTGTCCTCCCTCTCCTCGGCAGACAACGTGCTGGACGGGCAGAGCCACAGCGAGAACGACCTGGATAGCGACTCCTCCCTGGAGATCCTGGAGATGGAGGAAGGGGAGGAGGATGGGAGGCAGGAGAAGGAGAAGGCGGTGGATCCAGGCCCCACCACGCCGCTGGGGATCTCCCAGCCCATCACCATCCCCTTCCCGAAGCGTGACAAGGTTTTCCTGCGGGAGGCCTCGCCCTCGCGCCAGGAGGACCTGACGCCCTCGAGCTCCTCGGAGAATTACATCCAGGAGACGCCGCTGGTGATGAGCCGCTGCAGCTCCGTCAGCTCCCTGGGCAGCTTCGAGAGCCCCTCCATCGCCAGCTCCATCCAGAGCGACCCGTGCAGCGAAATGATCAGCGGCACCATCAGCCCCAGCGAGCTGCCCGACAGCCCCGGGCAGACCATGCCCCCCAGCCGCAGCAAGACCCCGCTCTTCGAGCTGGGCTGCCAGCCCGAGAAGGAGACCAGCCAGTTCAACATCCAGTGGGAGAACAACGTCAAGAAGTTCATGGAGATCACCGACTTCAAGGAACGCTTCCAGCTGCCGCAGGACCTCGACTCCATGGTTTACTTCACGGTGGAGAAACCCAACGAGAACTTCTCGTGCGCCTCCAGCCTGAGCGCCCTGCCCCTCCACGAGCACTACGTCCAGAAGGACGTGGAGCTCAAGCTGATCCCAACCTTCCCGGAGAAGAACAGCCTGAACTTCGCGGCTCACGAGAAGAGGGAGGAGCGGCGGGAGGAGCGGTACCTGGAGGGCCGGCGAAGGGCGGAGCGCCCCGAGCCCCCCGACGACGACGACATCGAGATCCTCAAGGAGTGCATCAGCTCGGCCATGCCCTCCCGCTTCCGCAAGGTCAAGACCTCGCTGCTGTCCGGGCAGGTGCTGCACCCGCAGACCAAGAAGCCGCTGCACGTCCCCGTGTACATGCTGGTGCCGGCCCACAGCCACCCCGGCGTCCCCAAGCACCTGCGAGCCGCCGCCCGCGACCTCTTCAAGGACGACGACTCCTTCACCGACTCGGCCGACGGGACCCCCGTCAACTTCTCCAGCGCCGCCTCGCTGAGCGACGAGACCCTGCGGTACCCGGCGGGCGAGGAGGCCGAGCACCCCCTGGCCGAGCGGCGCCGCCAGCCCGGCCCCATCCCGGCCCGCAGAGCCGCCTCCGGCAGCTCGGCCCCCGCCCGCCTCGGCTCCGCCGGGAAGGGCAAAGCGGGGCCGGGCCGCGGCGAGGGGAAGCGGGGCCAGACCCCCGCCAAGGGCACGGCCGGCCTGGAGCTGGGGGCCGGCCGGGCCAGCGGTGCCCCCGGGAGGAAGGAGGACGCTCTGGAGGACGGGGTGRTGTTCCAGTCGCTGTGCCACACCACGCCGACGGAGGAAGCCGTCTACTGCTTCTACGACCCGGATTTGGACGAGCTGCCCGAGGCGGGCAGGGACGGCTCCGGCAGCAGAGCCCAGCCCGGCCGGGCAACACGGAGGGAGCGCTGGGGAGGCTCCGTCCCCAACAAGGACCCCGAGCCCGGCTCCCGTCCGGCCAAGACGAAGCCTCAAAACAACCTGATCGCCGACGAGACGCCGCCCTGCTACTCCCTGAGCTCCTCCATGAGCTCCCTGAGCGACGCCAACCTCTCCGAGGGCGAGGAGCGGGGCCAGCCCTGCGGCAAAGCCGCCTGGCCGCGGTCAGCTGCAGCGGGGCAGGCGCAGGGGGGCTCGCCAAGCTCCCCCAGCCTCAACTCGGAGGATGATCTGCTGCAGAAGTGCATCGGCTCGGCCATGCCCAAGCGCCGGCGGCCCGCGGCTCGCCGCAGGCTGGTGGAGAGAAAGCAGAAGCCGCCGGGAGCCGGCGGGAGGGAGCGGAAAGCCGAGGCCAGGCATCACGCCGAGGAGGAGGCCGGTTCTGACCGGGGTTCCGACCTGGACAGCGTGGAGTGGCAAGCCATCCAGGAGGGAGCCAACTCCATCGTCACCTGGCTGCACCAGGCCGCCGCCTCCCTGTCCCGGGAGCCTTCCTCCGAGTCCGACTCCATCCTGTCCTTCATGTCGGGGCTCTCGGTGGGCTCCACGCTGCAGCTCTCCCTGGGCAGGCAGGAGAAGCAGCGGCCCGGCAGCGCCTCCGGCCGGGACCCGGCGAGGAGGGAGCACAGCAAGGGCCGCCCGGAGCGCAAGGACGCGGCCGGGGCCCGTCCCGCCGGCCGCGCCAGCTCCAGGGCGGAGCGGAGCCCGGCGCCCGCCAAGCCGGTGCCCAACCTGCCCGTGGTGTTCCGCGGCAGGACCGTCATCTACATGCCCAGCCTGGCCAAAGACGCCCCCAGCCCACGAGCCACCCCGAAGAAGAGCCCCGCGGCCAAGCCCGAGGCGCCGCCGGCCAAGAACCTCTCGCTGAGCCAGCAGCGCTCGCGGAGCCTGCACCGGCTGGGCAAAGCCCCCGAAACGGGGGAGCTGGGGCTGCCCAAGAGGAGCACGACCCCGCCCGCCCGCATCGGCAAAGGCCCCCCCTCCTCGGGCTCCTCCCGCACCTCCACGCCCTCCCAGCACGCCCCCAAGAAGCTGCCGTCGCCCTCCCAGGTCACCAAACAGGGCGGCCCGGCCGCGGGCAAGGCGAGCGGCTCCTCCTCCCCGCCGGGACCCCCGGCCAGAGCCCCGGCCCCCAAATCCCCGGCTCCCAGGCAGTCCAAGACGCAGAAGTCGCCCGTGCGCATCCCCTTCATGCAGAAGCCCAGCAGGAAGGTGCTGCCGGGCCGGGGGCCCATGCCGGTGCTGGAGGAGCAGGTCGACGGCTCCAAGGCTCGGCCCGGGGGGCCGGCGGGCAGCCGGCTCAACCTGGTGCGGATGTCATCGGCCCGCTCCAGCGGCAGCGACTCGGACCGCTCCGGCTTCCTGCGCCAGCTCACCTTCATCAAGGAATCCTCGAGCCTGCTGCTGCGCCACCGCTCCGACCTGTCCCCGGCCCCGCCGGCCACCTCGCTGCCTCGCCGGGGCTCCCCCCAGCGCAGCCGAGCCGCGCTCCCGGCCGTGTTCCTCTGCTCCTCCCGCTGCGACGAGCTCAAGGCGGCCAAAGCGGCCGCCCCCGGCCAGCGGCCGCTCATCCCCAGAGCCCAGCCCGGCGGCAAAGCCACGGCCGGGGCCAAACCGCCGCGCCGGACCAGCTCCGAGAGCCCGTCCCGGCTGCCGGTGAAGAGCAGCGCGCCCGCGGCCGAGCCCTTCAAGCGCTACTCGTCCTCGCCCAACATCAGCGTGGCCCGGCGGGCGGCCAGCCCGTCCTCCGTGCGCTCCGAGGCGGCGGCGCGGCGGCGGCAGAACGAGCCCCCGGCTCCCGGGGGCTCGCCGGGAAAGCCGCCGGTGGTGGTGATGAAGGGCACGTGGCGGAGGATCCGCGACGAGGACATCCCGCACATCCTCAAGAGCACGCTGCCCTCCTCTGCGCTGCCGCTGGCGGCCTCSGGAGACGAGGAGCCCCCCGGCAGTCCCGGCACGGCCAGGAAGACGAGCGACGCCGTGGTGCAGACCGAGGACTTCGCCACCTCCAAGACCAACTCCAGCACCTCTCCCACGCTGGAGAGCCGCGAGGGACCCCCGCACCCCCGCGCCACCGGCGACGGAGAAGCCCCCGCGCCCGCCAAGGCCGCCGTGCCCATCTCGTTCGGCCACGAGGCGCCCGCCGGGAGCTTCCCCGGCAGCCGGCACGGCTCCCCCAGCAAGGCCGCCCGTGTCACCCCCTTCAACTACGTCCCCAGCCCCATGGCGGTGACGGCGGTGGCCGACAAGGCGGTGGAGAAAATCCAAGCTTGATGGTGCCCCAGTGAGGGTCGTGCGACGCCCCCCAGCCCCACGGGAGCTGGCCAGGGCTGTGTTTGGGACACACGTGGGGACGTGGGACAGCTGGGGACCGGCGAGTCGCCCCAACACGCTGCTGGCCCCGGCTGAGGGCTTGCTGTGCTGAAGCATCACCATTCCCAGCAGCAAGGACTGGACAGAACTGGGAACGTTCTGGGTCTGGCAGCCCGAGCTGGGGCGGTTCTCATGGACCATCCCCTCCCACTGATGGACACCAGGGACAAACTGAGGTGGGGCCGTGTCCCCGTGTGCCCTCATCGTGCTCACCCAGAGCCTGATCCCACACGCCCGGAGCTGACACAGCACATCCAGTACCAGGAAAACCCCGCACGCTGCAGCTTGTCTGGCACCGGCTCATGGCAGCTCATTTATTAACGGGGGAAGGGATGCAGAGGAGAGGCTTTGGAGGGGGAGATGGGGGCCAGTAGCCACGTTTGGGGGACCAGGACGCCACGCTGGAGGTTCCTCATGGCTGATCTGTGCCGGTCCGAGGTGGTGGCAGAGGGAGATGGTGCAGGAGGAGCCGGGCAAAGCTCGTGGGGGTGGCCGGGGTCCCGATGGGCTCATCCCAGGGGCTGCTCCCAGGGCGCTGTCACCAGGCTGGGGGGCTGCTCTGGGAGGGAACAGGGTGCTGAGCTGGCACCGGGATGCCCAACCCCCAGGAAAGGGTCTGGGGTCCCTCACCTTCACCCACAGCCCCCCAACCTCCCACCACCCCCAGGGCAGGAGAGCCTCGGCTCGCAGCCAGGATCCCGGGGTGTCCCTGTGGATRTGGACACGAATCCATCCAGGACTGGATTACGCCCACGAGAATGAAACCCTGGGGACGCCCCCACTCCTGCTGCCAGCCAGGCCCAGGTGCCAACCCTGGGGTGTGTGGGAAGTGCCTCAGCCCCTGGGAATGGGATGGGCTGCAGAGGGACCCCCAATCCAGGCGGTCCCAGACCCTTGGATACCTCCAGTCCCACCCCATCACTCCCTGCTTTGGGCAGACCTTTGTGCCCCCCGTCCCAGCGCCACAGGGGCTGCAGGGACAGACACAGGGCTATGGGGACATGTGCAGGGGACACACCTGGGTGGCTGTGGGGACCCAGGGAGGAGCTCTGAGCTGCACAGCAGGGCCCAGGAGACACCGGGACCGTGGGGATATGCAGGGGGTCCCCAGGGATGTGCACTGGGGTGATGGGGACGGGCACACCAATGCCCACCGGAGCCCCCCTGCCCTGGCAGTGGCCGGGACTGAAGAAAAGGAGGAAAATCCCAGGAGCAGCACTCCCGGGTGCTGTAACAGAGCACAGGGGTGGCAGGAGGGCCAGCATCGCCCCCCGGCTACAAGCCACCGCCCTCCTCCTCCTCCTCCTCCTCCTCCTCGACCGACAATCCCGCCGGGCTCTGCCGGGCTCCGCTCGCCGTCACTGTATCTATGTACTAAGGATGTTATTTTACCAGAGTCTGGACAGTATTCCCGATTAAAAGCCAACCTGTGTAAATAGGAAGGGGTGTTTGTTCTATCCCGTGTGTTCGGGCTGGCCGGATCCGCAGCCCCTCCGTAGAATTTTCTTTATCCATTTCTTGTGCTTCACGGTCGAGGCGGCCACCGGCGGCTTGAAAGGGTCAGTGGCGTTCTTGCCGCTGAAGGACACCACGCCGGCCACTGCCGGCCGCTTCCCGCACACCAAGGGCCCCCCCGAGTCACCCTGAGGAGGAGGGGACACCGGGGAGTGGGCCAGGGGACACAGACCCCCACCACGGCCAGCAGAACACCTCACCTGCTCAGCGTGAGCATCCTCCCCGCAGCCAGGCTCGGGTTTTTGGGGTTTTGCACCCCTTGGACCCCCAAACTCTCACCTTGGCGGGTGCGGAGCCGCGGCGCTGCCCCTGGAAGCAGATCATGGCGGGGCCGATCTCGCCGTGCCAGAAGCGGCTGTTGTTGCACATCCGCGCGTCCATCACCGTCACGTTCATCTCCTGCAGGGTGGGCGACAACCTCCGGCCCTGGGGGTCCGCGACCCCCCAGCCCGCCAGGCTGCACCGCGCCCCCGGCGCCGGCTCCCGGCTCGCCAGCGGGATCAGCTGCCGCGTCCTGCTCAGTGTCACCTTCCCGTCCAGCTGCGGGCGGGGGGCGACATCAGAACCCCGCGATGGGCAGAGGGGCTGGCGGGGAGCACCCCAGTTCTGCAGGTGGGGGAGCACCGCGCACGGTGCAGCGGCAATGGGAGCGGGGAGGGGACACCCAGCTGTGAAATCTCTTGCGGGTGAGAAGAGGAAATGTCACCGAGCCGCTCGCCCGGSCCCGCGCGAACACCCCGCCCCTTCCCGGCACCGCCGCCGCTCCAGCCCCGCTCGGAGCCCCCTGAGCCCCACCTGGAGCAGGAGCAGGTCGTTCTCCATCGTCTGCTCGTCGTAGCCGGGGTGGGCACAGGCAGCCCGGATGGTGAAGTTCTGCGTGTCCTCCTCATCGTCGTGCCGCCAGTTGTGCAGCCCCACCAGCAGCCGCCCCTTGCGCCACGAGCTGGCCCGTCCCGGGAGCGGGGTCAGCCCGGTGCCGGTCACCGGAGCCCCGTCCCCTCCCCGGGCAGGACCCAGCCGTGCCGGACTCACCTCCGAGACAGGCAGTGCGCGGCCGTCAGCGCCCAGCGCCGGTGCAGCAGCGCTGCCCCGCAGGTGTGAAGCCCCCCGAACTGCAGGGATACCATGTAGGGCCGGGAGTGGCGCTTGGCCTCGTGTCCCCCGATGATCGAGGGCTGGAGCCACGTCCTGTCCCCACCAGCAGCTGCCACAGCCCCGGGCAGTGACTCCGAGCCCACGCCGGACCCACCGGCCCAAGGGAGGGGCAGCAGCAGCAGCAGCGGCCCCAGGCAGCCCCTCGCCCCCATCCCGCCCCTCCGCGGCTCCCGGTGCAGCTGCCGAGCTGGAGGAGCCCCGGGCGCCGTGTGACAGCAGCGGGGCACGGATGCAGCTCAGGGGGGACAGGAAGGGGAAGAAGCACCCACAAAGTCGCACTTGTGAGGGTGGGAAACACCCACGCCCCCCCCACAGCGCTCAGAGCTGACAGAAAAGCGGYGCCTCCAGCTCGCAAAAATGGGGGATTGTGAGATTTGTGACAGCTCACAGTGCTGGGTGACCCATTCCTATCACTTTATTAGCACAACAGGGCAGTTTTTCACACCACGGGGCAGTTCTGGCCCCCGACCCAGCCCCCCTTAGGGGGGCGTCCCTCAGTTCGTCCCCTTGGGCGGGACCCGCCCGGCCCTGCTCCTTGGGCGGCACCTCAGGCTGGCCAGCAGCCGCTGGAAGAAGAACTCGTTCTGGTATTCCAGCGGGACCAGGTGCTGCAGGAACGGGGGCACCTCGGCTCTGCTGACCCCCACGCACACGGGGACCACCCTGGGGCCACCGCGCTGGTGGACGCTGCGGAACAGAYTCCACTGGGACACGCGCTGGCACCACCGGTCGCGCAGGGACCTGGCCGAGAGGAGCAGGATGGCCACGCGGCTGGCCTCGATGGCCTCCACGGCCGTCAGGATGACGGATGTCCCGGCCACTCGGTCCTGGTGCTCGGTGAAGCCCCGGAACCCCTCCTGCCTCAGGCGCTCCGCGATGCGGGAGGCGACGGSGTCATCCTCGGGGAAGTACCAGAGGGAAAAGTCGTAGGGAGCAGGGGATGTGCCACCCACGAGGGACATGGCAGCCGCTTCAGGGGCACAAGGAGGGGTGCAAGCCGTTCTCCCAGCACCAGGAAGGTGCCACCGTGCTGGCCTGGCCGATCCTGCTGTTCCCTGGGAAAAGCTCACGGGGGCGGCAAAGGCRGGGCTGTCCCGGCAAATCCGGATTTTCGCGATGCAAACGGCGTTGGGAAGGTGAAACCACAGCGTGCAGGTGCCCAGCACGGTCCCTCAGAACGCCTTCTGCCTCATCTCGGCGATGCCGCGCTCCAGCGCCTCCCCGACCCGCTGCAGCTCCCGGCGCCGCTCCCGCAGCTGCTCCCGGGACTGCTGCAGCCGCTGGTTCATCCCCACGTAGGAGCGGATCTGCCGGTACAGCCGCTCCCGCTCCTCCTCGGCCGCGGGCTCGGGGCAGCCTGGCGGGCACAGCCGGGGCTCAGCGGGGCTGGGGGGGTCCCCGCGGCCCCCATTCCCCAGCGAGGGCTCACCTGGAGCGGGGCC
>JACDOX010000445.1:341403-356465 GCA_014549065.1 Cardinalis cardinalis | reverse complement strand
GCTCGAAAATGAGCATCCAAACCCTTGCCAGGGCCTCACCACCCTCACAGAGAGGAATTCCTGCCCAGTGTCCCATCCATGCCTGCCCTCTGGCACTGTGTCCTGTCCCTCCATCCCTTGTCCCCAGTCCCTCTCCAGCTCTCCTGGAGCCTCTTCAGGCCCTGCCAGGGGCTCTGAGCTCTCCCTGGAGCTTCTCCTCTCCAGGGAAACATTCCCAGCTCTCCCAGCCTGGCTCCAGAGGAGAGGGGCTCCAGCCCTGGAGCAGCTCTGTGATCTCCTCTGGATTTGCTTCAGCAGCTCACCATTATTGTGGATTTGTTCTGTTCCCACACTCTTCCCTAAGCACCCCTTCCTGGCCATGAAGAAGACCGGGAGCAGAGTTAAAGGGACCTTTAGCCTGGCCCTTCTCCTTTGTTCCCTGAATTCCCCTAAAACCAGGAGGGAGGGTGACCTGTATTCCTGGAGTTCCTCAGTCTCTGGATAAAATGCCGCACAAGTGACAAGTGATGAACCTCGGGCAGCTTTTTTAGCCCATTTCTCCCCAAATTCTGCACAACCACAGACTGTGGATCCCTGACCTTCCACACATCCAGCCAATAGCAGCAGGATCATTTTTCAGGTCACTTTTTCCAACAGTGGCAGCAGCAATGGCATGACTGGGTCAAAAACTGGGGGAATTTCCCCCACTGCCATCTCCCCCAAAAGAACAGGGAAGCCAAACACAGCTGGTTTTAAAGCAGGTCCAACCCATCCTCTTTCCAAGGGGGAGCTGAAGGGTGAATGGGATCTCCACCTCCCAAAATCCCAGGAAAGGGGAGTCGGAGCCAGCAACTTGGGAGGTTGGCTCAGCTTGGGAACCACCACCAGCAGCAGGATGGGCCATGCTCAGATCCAACCCCAATCCTGTCTTCATCTGCTCCTGCTTGTCTGTAGCGTGAGGGTTTGACGGCTTCCCGGGAACTCGGAGGGGCCTGGAGAATCCATCCCCTTCCAAACACAATGGGAAGGGCCCAGCGTGTTGCAGGGCTGCTTTATCTAAACCCCATTGTTCCAAGCAGCAGTCCTGGAGCTCTCTGGGGTCCTGGGAAAAGCAAACAACTTTGTGGAGCCTCAAAGTGACGGCACAGGAACGGGGTTGGATTGTTTTATCCCGAATTTCCACAAAGGAATGTCAGCAAAGTGTCAGGGATTTGCAGCAGGACACGGGCAGAGGTTTTAAAGTCTGTGGAGGAATCAAAAAAATTATCTGGGAGATGTTTTGTTCATAATTTCAATTAACCCCGAGGTGCCATCCTCATTCCATGCCTATGGATTTGGTCTGGTGTGTTCCTGGAAATAGAATCCGAGAATCCTGGAATGGTTTGGGTTGGAAAGGAGCTTAAGGATGATTTTTATGGAGATGCGTGTCTAAATTGGGGTGTCTGAGAGTAAATGGGAGTGTCTGAGGCTAAATTGGGGGTCTTTTGTGAGAGCTGATCCCAGTATGGGAGGATTTAAGAGCCTGGAATCTCTGTGGATGAGGGGAACAGAGTCCTGCAGGAGCAGGGTCGAAAACACTCAAAGTTTTCCCTGAGGCTTTGGAAATCAGTGCCTTCTGTGACTATCCCATTTTGTGACTATCCCATTTTGTGACTATCCCATTTTGTGAATATCCCATTTATCTTTTTATTCAGTCCCATTTTCCTGTTTAAAAAAAAAAAAAAAAAAAAAAAAAAAAAAAAAAAAAAAAAAAAAGACAAGAAAAGCAAGGACAGAGATTTTCTGGCTTTGTTTATCGCTCAAAGCAGCAAACCCCCAATTCCAAATGTGTCCTTAACAACACCTGAATCAGCAGCTTGGAGAAACTTTGCAGAAATTCCATCTGGGAAATCCTTATTTATGCTTCCCTGTGCTGCTGATCCCACCTTTCACAGCCTTCCCATTCCTCAAAAAACACTGGATCCCTCCCAGCTTCACAGCCCAAGTGCTGCTGGTGTCTCGCTAAAGGGGAATAAAAAGGATGAAAGGAAAAAAAAATTTGGATACAGGGCACAGCTCCATGAAACTCAGGATAGGATTTGCCACCAGAAAATTCCTGCTCCGTCTGGTTTTCCTTCTCCTTTTGCACACATGGCAACAGTTGAAAGAGTGGAGGGTTCCTGCAGGAATCTAGTTCATGGAATCCTGGAATCCTGAACTGATTGGGGTTGGAAGAGACCTTAAAGTCCAGCCAGTTCCAGCTCTGTGTCATGGGCAGGGACATCTCCACCAGCCCAGGTTGATCAAAGCCCTGAGTATTCTGATTAAGTGATAATTAAATTGAATCACATTGGTTTATTTGCCACACTTTATAGACCAGGATCTCATGGCAAGGCCAGGTTTCACCTCTTCCAACAAGGGATGACCAGGGATGGTCAGTGTCTCCTCAGGGTGGACTTCCAGGAGACTTCCAGGGAACTTCCTGTAGTGGGTGGATCTCCAGGTTGTGTCCATGGCTTGGCCATCATGGCCTTTGCAGTTTTCTGGGAATTATTTGACTTCCCATCCATCTCAGCTCCCTAAGGACGCTCCTCAGACCTTGGAGATTGTCATTGCAGCTGGTGGATCATTCAGTATTTTCCTACCTGGAGGATCTTTCCTGGTTGTGGTTTTCATGGAGCTGGGACCTCTCTCAGGATACACGGAACTCCTTTGGAGATTTTGTCCCCTCGTGGGTAAATCCAGAGAGGAAAAGCTCCTGGGAACTCCAAGTGAGGGATAAGTGGAAGTGGAGAGCCTCAATTTTTTGCTCCATGGGGTTTCCCTAAGGATCTAAGCACCCCCTCTAAGAAATCACATTTCCCAGGGGCTTTCTGGAGTGACTCCAGGTGGGATTTGGGGCGCCTCCTCCTCCAAGGAGGGCTCCAGGAGAGGCTTCTTGGTACTCAACCTCCTTTCAAAGAGAGGTCCTGTGGACAATCAGAGCACTCAACTTTCCAAACCCTCCTGCCAATCCAGAGGCTCTTCCCAAGGACATTCCCGCCCATAGGAACGTGGATCTTCCCAGTGAAATTTCTGAATGGGGCCCAGGGATGTTTTGTTAAGGCCTCACAATTTTTGTTTTACTGAAAATTCCAACCTTGGAGTGAGATTATTATTACTATTAATTATTTTTTTTAAATTTCATTTTTTACTATGGAGGCAAACGTTTTCCAGCTCCAAGAGGATTCCAGCTTGGCAGCAGGAAATTCACGCCAGGATATTTTTCCCTGAAAGCTTTGAAATCTCTTCTTCTTGGCTTTTCAGGGCCTGCTGCCTGCACAGACAGATCTATAAAAATCTATAAAAATATCCCATAAATACGCACAGACACACTCAGTAAATTAATATTGGCAAGGGCTTCGCTCCTCCAGCGCAAACCGCAGAGAAACATTCCCAAATCTGCGGATTCTGATGTAATAGGGCTGAGGTTTGGCATTCCAGGACAGCGTTCCAAGCCTCAAATCCCAATCAGAGCTGTCATTCAGAGCCCAGCATTCCTGACGTTACTGCAGCCCCGTGGGCAGGGCGAGGGAGAGGACGGAATGAGGAGAAAGATGCTGAATTGGTTGGGTTTTTGGGGATTTTTTGCTAAAATCAGTCTGGAARAGGCAGGGCAGGCTGGGATGGGGGCAGGGATTTAACCCTTTCCAGGAATCCCTGAGTTCAGCTGCAGGATCAAGGAAAATATCCCGATATTTAATGGAAACCTCAGGGTTTCAAGGCCAGCTTTAGAAAATAACAACCTAAACCTTCCTAAATGATTAATTATTAAGAACTCTTCTGTGACAGAGCCTTTTCCAATGGGATTTTGGCAAGCCCAGGTTGTGTCTGGATTGGATAACCACAAGCAGAGGCTGCTTGGGATTTAAAAAGGGGAAAAATAAACGCAGGTGATTTTTTTTCCTCATATCCCATAGCCAAAGTATTTCCTTCCTCTGTTTTCTGGTGTGGATTACACTCCCCCAGGCCAGACACCAGTCATCCAGCAACGGCTAAATTGTGCAATTCCAGCACAATTCCCAGCTCAGCAGGCATTTTGTCCAGGTGAAAATTCCCAAGTGATCCCTGGACAGGGCCAGGAGTTTGTAAAGCGCTTTGGGGTCCTTTGGGATGAAAATGCCGCGAAACTCCCAGATGTGGGATTAACCCCTCTCCATTGTTAATCCCTTGCAAAATTCCCAGCTGAGCAGGCATTTTGTCCCGGTGAAAATTCCAAAGTGATCCCTGAATTGGGCCAGGAGTTTGTAAAGCGCTTTGGGTTCCTTTAGGATGAAATTGCTGTGAAAATGCTGTTAATCCCAGGCATGGGATTAACCCCACTCCATCATTAATCCCTTGCAAAATTCCCAGCTGAGCAGGCATTTTGTCCAGGTGAAAATTCCCAAGTGATCCCTGAATTGGGCCAGGAGTTTGTTGTTTTGTTGGAACCACTTTGGATTCCTTAGGGATGAAAATGCCACAAAACTCCCAGGCATGGGATTAACCCCATTCCATTAAGAATCCCTTGCCAAATTCCCAGCTGAGCAGGCATTTTGTCCCAGCTGAGCAGGCATTTTGTCCAGGTGAAAATTCCCAAGTGATCCCTGAATTGGGCCAGGAGTTTGTAAAGCGCTTTGGGTTCCTTTGGGATGAAAATGTCACAAAATTCCCAGGCATGGGATTAACCCCACTCCATCATGAATCCCTTGGGAAAATTCCCAGCTGAGCAGGCATTTTGTCCACGTGAAAATTCCCAAGTGATCCCTGAACTGGGCCAGGAGGTTGTTGGTTTGTTGGAACCACTTTTGGTTCCTTTGGGATGAAAATGCCGCGAAACTCCCAGGCATGGGATGAACCCCACTCCATCGTGAATCCCTTGTGAAAATCCCACCTCCCCACCTCAGGGAACACAAACCCCACTTCCCAAGCTGCCAAAAAAGAYGGGATTCCCGAAGGATCTGGGCTCTGCGTGCTGCCAGGGTTGTGTGGTGCAGGAGGGCCGCGTTCCCCATGTGACGCTGTTTTCTCCATCGTTTCTGCTGCAGGAGGTCTTTGATCGCCTCTATTTGATTTATACTGTTGGATACTCCATCTCCCTGGGATCCCTCACAGTTGCTGTCCTTATCCTGGGATACTTCAGGTAGGCGGCTCTGTTTTTACCTAAGCGATGCCGGAGAAGCCGCGGGTTTTTCCRGAAGGATAAAACTGGGGTGGCGCAGTTCAGGAAGCCACCAGTGGTGGTGGCATCTGTGATTTGGGCTGTTTTAGGGTATTTTAGGKCAAACTTCCTGGGGGATGGTGGGTGGGATGTTGGAACTCCTTCCGCTTCCCTCAGGTGGAGTTTTCCAGACCCTCTTTGTAGCAAATGGGAAGAGGAGCATCTCCAGGAATCCTTTGGAATGCTGTCCAGGATTTTCTGTCCCTGTTGTCCCTGCAGGTGACTGGCTTAGCTTTAGATGGCTGATTTTCAGGGAAATAAGATTCCCTGAGGGAAATCCCTAAATCTGAATGTTCATGAAGGATAAACCAGTTGAAAGGGATGGAAAACTCCCAGGCCGATTCCTTCAATCTCTCCACACTGCTGCTCTTCCCAGGGATCCAAAACAGACCCTCCTGACTCCATTGTGTCCCCTCCATTCCCACCATCCCTGCCAAGGGATTTAGAACCCTAAATACCACTTTGAACCCTCATTACCCATTCCTCAATCCACTGTTGCAGCTTCCATCCCTGGAAGTGTCCAAGGCCCAGTTGGACAGGACTTGGAGCAGCCTGTCCAACTAGTGGAAGGTGTTGGGGTTGGAATGGGATGATATTTAAGGTCCCTTCCAGCCCAAACCATTCTGGGACTCTGGGATTCTTGCTGGCACAGACAGCATGGGACGGGAGGGATTAGAGGTGTCACCCACATCCAGGGATTTGTTCTTTGGGAATGTTCTCTCTGGTGACCCCATAGAGCAGGGTGACCCCAAACCCTGAGCCCCAKATTTGCTTCCCTTCTGTGTCTGCTCGCGTCTTCTCCTAAAAAAACAGCAGGACCTGGATAAGAGCTGGTGGTGGCCAAAACAGCCACGTGGTGTCTGCAGAGGGATTTGGGAAGCTTGAGCCAAGCCCTGGACATGGAACACTGGGAATGAAATGTGTGGCTTTGGGCTCTGAAAGTGCTCAGAGCTCTCAGCAGACAGCGAAAGGTGTCAGGGGGGTTTGCTTGGACAGCAAATCCCAAATCCATGACAGACCCAATCCAAAGGGCACTGCAGACCCCATCCTTCCACCACACTCCTGTTCTCCCAACCTTTTCCCTCCACTTCATTTCCCACTGGACACTGGCAAGGTTGTTAAAATATTCCATGTCCACATGTGCAACAGAATTCCTGTTTTTTCTTTATCCCACTTCATTTCCAGCCCAGACCACCTGGGCAACTGTGCAGGAGCATCTTTATCCCAAGGATCAGAGCAGCAGCCGGGATCAAACCAGATTTTATCCTCAATAATCCAGAGATTCATTGACTCCCTTTCAAATGCAGGRAACAAAGCCAATCCTCATTTAAACCTCATCAGTTCCACTTGGAGTAATTTGGATTATAAAAGCGCAGAGAACAGCTGGTGTTGTTATCATAACATCCTGCAAAAGGGATAAAACCACAGCCATTAATTAGTGCAGATTATTGGGATTTAAGAGGAATATAAATCCATTCATAAATCCAGGCACGGCACCAGAGCTCCAGAGAAGAGAGGGGACCCCAAGAGGTCAGTTCCTTCTTCCCAAAATCCTGATTCCTGATTCCAAAATACACCTCTTCTTCCTGGTTCTGACTCATTCACCTCTCACCATCCCCAAAACAGCCTTTCCTCCAAAAAGGACCTTAAGCGCTTTACAACTGGGATTTGTGGGGTCACTGCTGCCATTGCTGGGGTGGAGCCCACAAACTGCTCCAAGGGATGACATTTACAGCAGGAAAACACGGACAACAGCCCAGCACACCYGAGTTACTGCTGGAGTTGCCCCTAAATTGAGCTGGACAAAAAAATTAATGGCTTACAGGAAGCTCTGCAAGGTTTCCAGTGGCCCCAAGTTCTGGAGCCTCTGGAATCCAAGGGCAGGAGTGGATAGGACAGCAGGAATGGCTTCCCACTGCCACARGGCAGGGTTAGAGAAGATTTTAGGAAGGAATTCCTGGCTGGGAGGGTTGGGAGGCCCTGGCACAGGGTGCCYAGAGAAGCTGTGGCTGCCCCTGGATCCSTGSAAGTGTCCAARGCCAGGCTGGACAGGGCTTGGAGCAGCCTGGGAYAGTGGGAGGTGTTCCTGCCCATGGCAGGGGGTGGAATTGGATGGGCTTGAAGTCCCATCCATCCCAAACCATTCCATGATTCCYTGAAGCCCCTGCASAAGGTATTAATCCATTTCCCAACCCCATGGGAGAGCAGGGAGCCGTGACCATCACTCTGCTTCCCATGGGGACACAGTGCCAGTGGGAGGAGCTGGGGCTCTGCAGGGCCAGAAGTGACCCTGGCTCCATCCAACAGCTGGACTGAACTTCCCAATCCTTCTTCTCCTCTTCCAGACGTTTGCACTGCACTAGGAACTACATCCACATGCACCTGTTTGTGTCCTTCATGCTGAGGGCCGTCAGCATCTTCGTGAAGGACGCGGTCCTGTACTCYGGGTCAGCCCTGGAGGAGATGGAGCGGATCTCCGAGGAGGACTTGAAATCCATCACGGAAGCACCTCCAGCGGATAAATCGCAGTTTGTGAGTGTTCCCAGAGCAGTGGTTTTCCAGGATTCGTGTCTTTGTCCTCTCCGTTCAACACTTACCCTCTTTTGGGGAGTTTTCCACCCTACTCATCGTTCACAGCCTCTTCCCRTCCTTTCCCATTCTCAGTCCGTTGGTTCAGAGGGATTCCCAATTCCTGAGCGAAGGAAAAGCTGCTCCCGTGGCAGTCAAGGTCAATGGTTTGATTCCCATCTACATTCCCCTGATATCCCCTGGAATTTATGGCAATGGAAGCATTCCTGACCATCCCAGCACAAGACACATCCAGCCTGGCTAACAGCACTTCCACAGATGGGGACTGCATGACTTTTCTCCCTCCCATACGGAAAAAAAAGACATTTTGGAATGGAAAATGTAGGGAGGATGTGGTGTCACAGGAAAGGGTGGGGCTCATCTGCAAAGAGGAGGTGGTGTCCATGAGAGGGACCTTGGACAGAATCATTGAGTTAGAAAAGAATTCCAAGGTCACCCAACCTTGGAAGTGCTGGTGGATCCCCAGTCCCCAGTCCAGAGCATTGAGTGCCACATCCAGGAATTCCTTGGACACTTCCAGTGATGGCAACTCCAAACTTCCCTGGCAGCCTCTTCCAAGGCCTGAGCGCCCTTTCCATGSGGAAATTCCTCCTGGTGTCCAACCTGAACCTCAGGCTCYATTTATGGTTGGGTTGAGTTGATGCAGTCAACCCAGGCAGACGAGTCAACATCCCAAAATAAAAATGGAAGTAAGGTCAGTTGGACTCTTCTCCAAAATTCCATGGGGATGTCACTCTGTAGAATAGAGTGACAATGAGTGACTCAATAGAAGAGAGTGGCAATATCTGCATTGTCCATGTGCTGGGGGGATGAAGCCCATCCTCAATTTCCCACATCCTGAAGGTCTTGGCTCTCCTTGTCATTGGTTCCATCCCAGGTTTCCTATGGAAACCCAGGAGGTTGTAAAGCGCTTTGGGTTCCTTTGGGATGAAAATGCTGCTAAATTCCCAGGCATGGGATTAACCCCACTCCATCATTAATCCCTTGCCAAACTCCCAGCTCAGCAGGCATTTTGTCCAGGTGAAAATTCCCAAGTGATCCCTGAATTGGGCCAGGAGTTTGTAAAGYGCTTTGGGTTCCCTTGGGATGAAAATGCCACAAAACTCCCAGGTATGGGATGACCCCAACTCCATCCAATCCCTTGTGAAAATCCCACCTCCCCACCTCAGGAAACACAAACCCTGCTTCCCAAGCTGCCAAAAAGATGGGATTCCYGAAGGATCTGGGCTCAAGGGTGCTCAGGCCTTGGAACTGCCCAGGGAGGTTTGGAGTCCCCACCCCTGGAGGTGTCCAAGGAATTCCTGGATGTGGCACTCGGTGCTCTGGCGAGGATCAGGCACAGCTGGGACCCGATGGTCATGGAGGTCTTTTCCAACCTCAAGGAATCTGGGTTCAACTTCCTGCCTGTGGATTTGCTTGGCTTCTCAAGTCTTTCCCAGTTTGTGCTACAACCAGAGACCAGCAACAAACACCCTGTGAAAAATCAGAGGGTTTGGGAATGTCCCACTGTGCATCCAAGTGTTCCAACTGGAACTTTGTCATTGTGTTCCTTTCCCACCCTGGACATCCGTGTCATTAATTTACAGAGTCTCACTCAACACGCTCCAAAACTCTCATTTTTTTTGGAAAGAACACAAAATGTTTCACTGCATTGTTTGGTGTTTCTCCTCTTGCTGGGCTCATTATAAGGAATAATTAGGATAATCTATGGCATTCTTTGGATATTAGCATTTAATGGCATTTCCCACTCTTTGGAATTGCAAGGCAAACAAGCAATGAAGGCAACAATTAATGGATTTCTGTTGTTTCCAAACAAAGTGGGAACTTTGCAATTAGTGCCTCACATTCCCTGCATGAGGCAATAAATACAAAAAATAAACATAGAAAATATTATCAAACCTAGATGGGGATTTTTTATAAATATAAAAAATATTAATTAATTTAGGAAGAATTTAATTAATCTATTTTAACTCCCTCTGTCTGTGAAAGAAAATGAATGTAATGTGAGCATATCTTATCAATATGCAAGTATATGTATAGGTGTATATATTGATGGACAAAAAATTAGCAAAAGAGCTGTGCTAGGATAAACAAAAATTCTCTTTTTATTTCCAAGGTAGTATTATTATTGGCATTTTCTGTCCGTCCTTTGCATTCCTCTTAATAAAGGAAGGGACAGCACAAAGATGAACGAAGGGATGTGGCAGCCACAGAATTCCTGGGAAATCCAACTTCCCAATCTCCAAAGATATCCACATTGACAAGAGCTGGCTTTGTACTGATTCATCCCAAAATGGCACCAATATTTTGCAGCCTGTCTCTACTGCAGCTGAGAAGTTGGGAAGAAGGGTGGCTTTGTCCAAAGGGAATGTTGGGCCACAGTCAGGGTTTTGCTCCCAAAAAATTGAAGGATTTCAGCTCAGCATGGAGCAAGAGCTCAGCCTTGACTCCACGATGTCCTGGAAATCTCTCCCAGGTCTCCCACCTTGCAGCTCAGATGAGACACCTTGGGATTTCCAAGGAAAAACCTCCAGGTCCTGTTTGCTCTTGGAATACCTGGCTCCAAAAGCAGCAGGAGCCTTCCCAACAGCTCCCAATTATTGAGGACAGACAAACAGCCCTGGCATGGACATCCATGACAGGATGGGGTGACTCCATCCCGCTTTGGAAGGTGGGATGAGGAAAGAGTTGTAATTCCAAGTGCTGTGACTTCAGCAGGACACCCAGACCGGGACAAGTTGGCCAAARGCCTTTGGCCTCTGACATGGACAAGGAACATGGGAAAAAGATAAAACACAGGGAAAGATGAAACACAGGGAAAGATGAACCCCAACTGCTCTAGGAAGTGTGTGAGCCCCTCATCACCGGGTTGGGAGAGAGCAGGATCAGGCCATCATCTCTTTTTCTCTACTTCCCAACTCACCTGCTGTAGGAAAAACCATCTTTGGCTCAGGAGTTTTTTCCCAACAGTTCATCTTTCCTGCTCTTCCACAGGTTTTCCCCCTCACAAAAAACCCTGAAACAGAATTTTCTGATTTATTTCCTTTCTCCACCTTGTTCCCCGCCCCACCTCAATGTGTTTGTGCAGCACAAGAATTTCACCCCGTGTTCCTTCTCTGTCCTTCTGTGGTCGCTGCAGGTGGGCTGTAAAGTAGCTGTCACCTTCTTCCTCTACTTCCTGGCTACCAATTACTACTGGATCCTGGTGGAAGGGCTCTATCTCCACAGCCTCATCTTCATGGCATTTTTCTCAGAGAAGAAATATCTCTGGGGATTCACGTTATTTGGCTGGGGTAAGTCATGGCTGCTCCTGGAAGAGCCTCTTGGAGGTGGTTCCTGAAGGAAACTGTGGTTGTACAGAAATATGGGAGAGGGGATGGAGGCAGGATGAGCAACTCCTGCARGGACAGGCTTTCCATCCTGGGAAGTGATAAATTTATTGTGGGGAGTTTTGAATAAGTTAGAGATGGGACTTTTGAGTTTTAAAAAATGAGACTTTTTTTTTTTAATCACAAGACCTTTAATTATAAAACTTTTTAAGGGGTTCTTGATTAATAAAACACTACTGATAAAGATATTTATATTTTTAACCTAATCTTTAAATATTTTGGCTTATATTACAGTATAAGCTTTCTTAGTTAATTATATTACACAAATTTATAAGACTAAATTCTCGTATTTTTGTTTACTTCTCTAACTACTTTTATTTTTTCTATATCTTAAACTCTAAAATTCTAAACTTTATTTTACTTAGTTTAACGTGTCTTTACTTTAAACTATAAATCTACATTTTTATTTTTAATACCTAATTTTAAAAGCTTTTTCCCAAGTCTTAAATCAAGTCCCGTGTTTAATTCTAAACTTTGATTTACAACTTCAAAATTCTAAGAATTCCTTATATTTCGAATTCCAACACTGGGAAGCCTTTACCATTCTGGAATTGTGGCATTATCATTCTGGAATTGGGGTGTTATCATTCTGGAATTGTGGTGTTACCATTCTGGAATTGTGGCGTTATCATTCTGGAATTGTGGTGTTACCATTCTGGAATTGAGGTGTTACCATTCTGGAATTGCGATGTTTTCGCTGTGGCTCTTCCAGGCTCTCCAGAAGGATCAGCCCAGGATTGGGGACACAGCACAAAGAGCCAGGGAATCCCAGGATGGGTTGGGGTTGGGAGAGACCTCAAATCCCATCCATTCCCACCCCTGCCATGGCCAGGGACACCTCCCATTGTCCCAGGCTGCTCCAAGCCCCAAGGTCCAACCTGGCCTTGGGCACTTCCAGGGATCCAGGGACAGCCACAAATCTCTGGCGGTGCCTCACCACCCCCACATTTTGCCACCCTTCCAGGGCAAGAAATGTGAGGGCTAAATATGGGATGAGACAGCCAATTTCAGGGATTTATCCCCACCTCTTCCCAGGATCTCCTGCTGAGAAACCAGTGCTGAGCTGGAGGGGCAGAAATCTGTGGGAGGTTTTGAGCATCTGCTCCCAATGAGAGCCCCAAGCTCTGATTTCCTCCCTCAAACCTCAGCTGGTTCAAATCCTTGAGGTCTGCTGWGCCTTGGAACACCACTGGAAACCTGCAATTTGTGGGGAAGAGTTTTTTATTTTCCTTTTCTTTCAACTTGGGCATCTTTTCCCTGAGTAACGAGAAAGGGGCGGGATGTGGGTGCAGGGAAGGGGCTCATTAGGAGAAGACGTTTTGGGCACGCACATTTCKGAGGAGAATGGGATTTCTGTTCACTCCTGGTTTTAATTTTGGCTTCCCAGGAGTTACGAGGTGCTGGGACAATAAAACAACTGCCCACAGTTGTCTCGGAGCCTGGAGGTTGGGAGGAGAACAGGGAATGTTTCCGATGATCATTGAGGATGTAAGGAAGGATAATGGGGTGTGGGTTTAAACAGGAATTAGCAGGAAAACCTGTCCAGGGGTCCAGGGGGGGCTGTGGTTACCTGGCACAGCCCCACTTCCAAAATCCCATATCCCAAATCCACCTGGCCACATCCTGACTGCATTTTTAGGACAAGGTTGAGGTGTGCACCACCCCCACCCCCGTTCCAAAATGAGATTTTTAYGGAAAAAAAGTTGGTGGCTGTCCCTAACTGTGGAGCTCAGAGCAAGGCAGGGAACCCAGAWCTGAGTTCATGAAGGATTGCAGATTTTTGGGATTCAATACTCCAGGGCAGGGCTCTCTCCAGCCTTTCTCCTTCCCCAAATGAGGAAGAAGCTGCTCCCAAACCTTCTGTTCAGCTGCTTCATAGGTCAGAAACTGCTGGTGCTGACAGATAATAAAGATGGGAAGTGTAAATATAGAAATATCCCAAAGTGGGAATCCATCTCTCAGGAAAAGCCTGGTCCGGGACAGCTGGAAAAATGTTGGGAAAATCAACAAATAAAGAGACATTTGATGGGGTTTGGAGCAACCTGGGACAGTGGAAGTTGTCCCTGCCCTTGGCAGGGGGTGGAATGAGATGGGATTTAAGGTCCCTTGTCACCCAGATYGTTCTGGGATTCTATTTTGGGGATTTGGCATTTCTTATCTCAGCTGCTGAGGGCCAGAGAGGGCTTTGGATGGCACCTCTTTGCTAAAGCAAATGAACAAAACCCCAACTAAATTAAATTAGAAAAGAGAAATAAAYTCATCTTCCTCCAAACCTTCAGGCTCTGTAAAAATTCCCTCTCAAAAAAAAATAACATTAAACTGCAAAGAGCAGACTTAAAGAAGCAATTCCCCAGAGGGAATTCAGGAGGAGAGGGAAGAAGCTGGAAAATAATGCCATGTGTTTAACAAGGAAAACCAAACGGGGAAAACTTGGGACAGGCAGGGATTGCTCTCATTAGCTCTCCCAAGCTCTGCCAGGGAATAATCATTTTATCGGAGCGACCACAGGGCTGGAGTCACACCTGTCACAACAGCCAGCATCCCTGGGCTTCCAGGAGCCTGAGGCTGCCCCGTGGAAATTCCTCTGGAATGAGAACACACGATCCCTCCGGGGGCAGTTGGGATTGCTTTGTTTGGATTGGGATGATAATGTCCACACAGGCACCCGCTCAGGCGGATTGTTTGGATAATTTTTGGGCACTGGAAAGGGCAAACCAATCCAGGAGCCACTGGAGACAGTGGAAAAATTCCAGTTCCCTGCAGCGGGCACTGGATCCTGCCCACACCGCAGCAATGAGTGACGGGGAATCGGGGATAAATAGTTATTCCACAGGAAAGACAGATTTGCCCCCAAAACTGGAATATCCTGGCAATAATCAGCATTGAATTTGTCCTGCCTGGAAATCTCCAAGGTGGAAACAGGGAGCGAAAATCACCCTGAAACATCTTATGTCTGGGAAAAGCAGGACAAAGAGCAATTCTTTGATGTCATCTCCGTGGATTTCTGTCCAGTATTTTCARTCCACATCCTCACTGGCACAAGCTCCATCAAAGTCCTCAACTCCCTTCTTCCAAGGGAGACCCTGCTGATGGAAAGGAACTCATTCCATGCCAGCACCCACCCAAAATAAATAAATAATGACATTATGGGCAACAATAAATCCCTTGGGAGACTCCCAGCTCCCTGCAGCTGTTTTTTGAAGGAAGTTTAGGAACCATGACCAATAGCCAGGAAACCCAAGCTGATTCCATTGGCGTTTTTCCTTCACACCACGTTAATTCCCACACACAAGGCTGGGCTGCCCTGGATTTCAGCAAATTGGGGATTGCAGGGACACCTGGAAAAGATAAAAAGAATGGTGGGAGGTGCCCCAAAAATCCATGATGATGATGAGCCCTGCCTGTTTATCCAAGCAGGAATAATACTGTCCTGAAAAATATGTACCAAGCAGGACCAGAGGCCTTAAAAGTATTCTTGTTATTCCCATTAAACATCAGGAAAAAGGGACACAGAGGGACTCATAAAACACAGGCATTGTTCCTCAGAGAAACTTTTAAATCCCAGGGAATTGAGACCAGAATTCCCAGACCTACACAAGGTCTTTATTCCTAAACTCCTTTCCAGCAGTCGCTCCACATGCATGAAACCCATTTTTCCAGCTGCTGGGAGACACAGACACAGGAAAAACCCTCGAGGGGGTGGGGTGGGGTGGCCAGCAGAGCTTTCCCATTTTCCGGCTGCTGGGGAGATTCCTGACTTTATAGCACCTGCATTGTACACACTGTGTGTGTGGCTGGAAATGCACAGCGCATACAATGTGGATTCTGTACAAGTCACTCACGGCACGGCTGGGCTGGAGTCAGGGAGCACATCCATCCATGTATCC
>JACDOX010000445.1:301860-322050 GCA_014549065.1 Cardinalis cardinalis | reverse complement strand
CTTTCCCTTTCCCTTTCCCTTTCCCTTTCCCTTTCCCTTTCCCTTTCCCTTTCCCTTTCCCTTTCCTGTGAACTCAGATCCTCCAAGTTTTCCCACTGTTTTCCAGGTTTCCAGTAGCCCCAGAGCACTCAAAGTTCCCAATAGTATGAACATTTTGCCAGGATTTGGGAGTCAAGTGGAGGAAAGATGATCCTGGGGGAGCATTAAAAGAAACTCATTAAAATTAACTCAGGTTCCTCTGGAATCTTTCCCACAGAGCAGGGAAGGGTTTCCAGCCCAGCATTTCCCCCTCCAAGTGAACTTCTGTTTTCCTCAAGGATCTTAATGTTCCAGAGTTTTCAGGAATCTTTCCAGCATGCCCAGGGGTTTGGGATTGGAGCTGATACTACATTACATATTCTTATTTAATTTGAGTTTCACCTTCTCATCTGCCCCTGTGGTTTCTCCACCCAGCTGTGGGTTGGTGACCCTGGTTGGAGTCRATGATCCAATGGGGCTTTTCCAATCCCAGCAATTCCATGATTCTCTGATAGGTCTCCTTTGGGAACACCAGTCCCTTGAGCTGCCTTTGTACCCTTGGAACATCCCAAAATTTGCCCCAGAGAGGCATTTCCAGGCATTTCCAGGGCTGGAAATCAGCTGAGGGATTGGCAGGGGCCGGGAATGAATGGAAAAGTTCTGGAAAACTCACCCAGTTAATCAGGAGTAACTCCAATAAATCTGACTTCTTTCCATGCAGACAGATTTGACAGGGGTAAATTAGTGYCTAATTAGGATTTCTCCTAATTGGAGGAATATTAAGAGAGCCAAAGGGGGAAGGTGGGGTGTGGCAAAGTCAGTACAACTTCCTCTTCCTCTTCATCCTCACTGCCACTTTTCCTTCTATTTTTTCACTGGAAAAAATAGGTAAATTAGAGCAAACCCAGCTTGAGAACATGGAATTCTGACCCATTTCTCCGGGGTCCCACAGAGAAATTTCTCCCTTTGACTGGAGCAATGGTTTTCCTGGCACATTAACTAAAGAATTCGATGGAATTTAATTATTTCCTCAGACCAGGGGTTAATGATTCTGGGGGTTAATTGATGGGGTGTGCAAAACCAGAGGTGCTGGCAGAATTTGGGATGAAATCCTGATCCCAGGAAAATCAACACCGAGGTGTCTGTTGATTTCCATGGGGTGGCCTTCACCCATAAATTATGAAGAGGAAAAGGGGAATTATTCAAATAAATTCCCTSTTCCCAAAACCTTGGTTGGCACTGGGATTTCAGGGTGTCTTTATCCTTCAGATCCAGAATCCAGCAAGATCCCTGACATCCAGAGGCAGGAGAAGGTCTGAGGGGAAACTCCCTCTCCTAAAATTCTTCATTTTCTCTTGGTATCAGCTTCCCCGTGTGGAGATTCAGGATGTGAGAGACACTTGGCTGGGAATACCCAGAATCAAAATGTTTGGGATGGAGGGATCAGCATGTGCCTGGTTTCCAAAATGCCCAGGGTTGCATCTTCTGAAATAGGGATACAAAATCCACTGGAAAAGCAGCTTAAGCTCAGCTTAACTGAAGGGTGGCCCAAGCAGGCAGGCTCAGGTGCCTGAAGAGGACACAAAACCGTGAGAAGCAGCATYGATTTAAAGCAGAGCTTTATGAGACTTGAGCCAGACTAAAGAGAGAGCTGAGCTTTTCTTGCCAGGCCAATCTTTTACCTCGTCCTCTATCTAAACAAATCCCTCTTCCTTGAGAGCTGCAGGAAAGGAGCAATCAGAGAATCCCAGGTTTAAATTGGAAAGGAGCTTTAAAACCACCCAATTCCAATTCCATAGAATTATCCCAGGTTCTCCAAGCCCTGCCCCACAAGGCCTTGGACAAAAAGGACAAGAAGCCATCTGCTGTAAAAGGTGGGATCTTTGGAAGGCCAGGTTGGATGAGGYGGAGCTGGTGGGACAGGAGTGTTGGTGGTGGGAGAAGAGGAAGGACAGGCGCAGCCGAGCACCAAATCCATCCCACATTCCCAATCCTTGCCTGAGCTCTTCCTGTCGGGATCCATGAGGAGACAAACCTGCTGCTGAACCCCTTTGCAGCTTCAGGGTGTCCCAGCCCTGGTAGTCACCACAAATCACAGGACCTGGGCTTTGGGAAATGGGGTTTTTCCAGGATATTGGCTCCTTTTTCCACTCGGAGCAGGAGGGAGAGGAGTAGGGCAGTGTTTGTCCCTCTGCAACWCTGAAGTGGGTTTCAAGACCTTGTTCCCCTCCAGAAGAGGGACAAACTCCAAAAAAACTACAGGATAAAAGTGTGATTCCAGGGGCTTTGCCATGTGTGTGTCTCCAGGCAGGAATTTGGTTTACATTCCTCCACTTCTGCTTTCTGCATGGACCAAAGTAACGAGCGGGATAAGGCAAACCACAGGTGTATGTAAAAGGGAATTCCAATAAAAAAGAAACCTTTATTGATTCTCATGGAATCTTTCTGCCATGTCTTTTCCTGTCTCTTGGACTCAGAACCTCAAAAATCCTGTCGGGAACGCTTGGATGGGTGTGAGTTAATTATTCCTCTGGGCTCATGAGGAAGGAGCTCCATGGGATCCTCCAGTTCATTAAGGACACAGGAAGATTGGAATGAGTTTCTCTGGGAATCCTTCAGGAAAATCTCACACTGGGTGGCTTCAAAACCTCCTCAGGCTCATGATTTTCAGGAGCACTGGGAACAATCCTGGTCAGCTCCCATTTGTTTTTCCAGGAGTTCTGGAAATATCATTCCGCTGATGGCATCCTTATCCTTATGGTACTTTGGCTCCTTCAGTCAGAGAATCCCAGAAGGGTTTGGGTTGTAAGGGATGGTCCAGTGCCACCCCCTGCCATGGACAGGGACACCTCCCACTCTCCCAGCCCTGTCCAACCTGGATATAGAAGGGCCCCAGTCTCACTGAAATAAAATTCACCACCAAACCAGGCCTGGTGAAGTTGTGGATTCTGGAGCCACTTTGTTTTGGGATCCAGGAGGGATGGGCTGCAGGAGCAGTGAATTCCAGGGAGGGTTTGATGGTGCTGAGCAGCCAAAGCAGCAGGAGTGACATTCCATGAAGCACTGCCTCAGTTTCCCTGGGAATGTATTTCACATTTACAGGAGGAGCAGCCTCTGCTCGTGCCCTGTCCCAGCCTCCTCCCTGTGTGGGGCAGAGCTCCAGGGGATCCACGAGGTGCCCCCAATCCTAGAGGATATCTGGGAGCTTCCTTCAAAATGCAGGGCTCCGTGCTGTGGGACATTTGGCCAGTTCAGCTTTTCCCACTGTTTTCTGTTCATTCCTCAATTTCTCCTGAATTCTCCAGCTGGGATTTAGGGTCACACTCAGGGAGATGCTGTGCAGCCTTTTATTCAGGGAAACTTAAAGAAAACTATGTGGGAAAGGCTCAGTCTTAACGTGAAGTGAAGGAAAGGCTCAGATTTACTGAACTGAGTCTTCCAAGAAGTTGTTTTCCCCAGGGTTGGTTCATGGAAAGTGGGTCTGGAGTGATCCTGCTGTGATCCAATACAGCCAGGACTGGGAGAAGGATTTTTAACTAAATAAGGGGAAGATTCAGACTGGATAAAAGGGTTTTTAACTAAATAAGGGTGAAGATTCAGACTGGATAAAAGGGTTTTTAACTAAATAAGGGAAGGTTCAGACTGGATAAAAGGAAGATAATTTTAAGATGAAGGTGGGGAAGGGAAGGGCTGGGATGGAATTCCCAGAGAAGCCGTGGCTGCCCATGGATCTCAGGTAGTGTCTAAGGCCAGGCTGGACATAAACCATGGATAATTTTCCCCCCGAGAAACAGGGATTTCAGTTTGAAACAGGGATTTCAAACAGATTTTTCAGCAGCTCCAAATCTCTGCAGTTCTCTCTCGAAGAACAAAACTTTCGGAAAGCATTTTCCATCTCTCTTGGCTCCGGGGAACGCCACAAGGATTAACAAGTAATATCAGCTCTGCTGAAGGGCCTTCATCTGCTCCTGGAAAAGAGGGAACATCCAGGCAGCCCCTGGAAAAGAGGGAACATCCAAGCAGCCAAACTTGGAGCAAGAAAACGAAATTCAATCCAAACAAAGTCTGCTTGGAATCAGCGGCCCTTGGAGAGGGGAAGGGTCGAGGTGTGCCAAAGTGCTGACAAACAGCTGGGCTCCACATGCAGCACTGCTCAGGCTTTCTGCAGGAGTCCTGCTGGATGCAGGGATGGGGAATGGCTTSCCTGGAGCAGCAGGTGGATCACAAAGCACGTTCCGAGCTGGTTTGTGTGGGAGGGACGAGGGGCTTCAGCCAGGGGTAAATTGAGGCCGTGGATGCAGCCAACCAGGCCATTCCATGAGTCCATCCAGGGTCTATCCCTGGGTTCCAGCACTCAAACAACTCATGCTATATTCMTTGGATGTATTTGATCCTGTCTGGGAGATGGCAAAGCAGTGAAATCACCGTGGTAAAGGAGGAACCTGGAATTTTGATTTTGAAAGGCTCTGTTTGACCTGGAGCTCTCTTTTGAAAGGCTGCTCATTCCCAGTGGATGCAGTTCCTGTGAGTTTGGGGAGRATACGAGAGGGATGGAGAACCTTCCCTATGAGGACAGGCTGGGAGAGTTGGGAATGTTTAGCCTGAAGAGGAGAAGCTTTKGGGTGACCTYACTGTGGCCTTCCAGGAYCTGAAGGAGCCACCAGAAAGACAGAGAGAGAACATTTCCAAGGSATGGAAGGACAGGACACAGGGARTGGCTTCAAACTGGAAGAGAGTAGCTTTAGATGGGATCTTGGGAAAGAATCCTTCCCTGGGAAYGTGRAGAKGCCCTRGCACAGGTTCCCAGAGAAGCTGCAGCTGCCCCTTGAGGACTGGAAATTTCATTTGGATTTAGAAGGAAATCCACCCTCTCTGGGAGCAACCACGGGGCTCCACAAGCAGAATCCTGAATTTTCCAAAATTCTCATGGAAAAGCTGCTGTAAGTTCAGAGGAACCAGCAAGGCCTGAAGGGCAGCAAGAGTTATTTGAGGGAGTGACTGGCGGGGAAAAGCTGAAGGGAAAGAAGACACGAGACCAATCCCGAGGGATCCATCCCATCCAAAACAATCCTTGTTGTTTGTTATTGTGCACATTCCCTTTGTCAGCTCCTATCTGCCAGCAGGATCCAAAGGAAAAACAACTTTGGTGCATTCTGAATCATTTTCCTTGACAAAAACAGCTGAGGGAAGTGGGGAACGGAGTCTTGAGTTTCAGGCAAAAAAAATCCAATGTTAAAGAGCTGGAATGCTGCCAAGGGAATGCTGAAAATCCCTCTTTCCCTCAATCCCACTGTTAATGCCAGTGATGTTTGGAGGTTTTGACTTCTCTTGGGTTTGGGTCTGTCCTGCCTTGTCTGTTCATCCTCCCTCCAACACCTTCCCTGACCTTGRTGTGGGATTGGGGTAAAGAAACTTCCATAAATCTCCGTGTGCATCCAAGATCTTGAGAAGTGGGAGCCTTGGGGAGGGTCCTGAAACACGAGGGGGTTTTATGAGATGGAAAAATTGCAAAAAAGGATTGGTTCCGAAAAAAGGACTTGGGATTTTTGCAGTCAAAACTGGAACGTGCTGAAAATCCAGGATGATTCCCAATAAAGGTTTGTTTCCAATAATTTCATGGAGTGCTATAAAAATCAGGTTAATTTTTTATCATTCTTATTATTATTACTATTGTTATTCCTTTAAGTTTGACATCAAGGTCTCCATGCCTCTAAATGACTGAAATTCTGGGAATGTCAGTTCTGGAACTGACTCCTGGATTTTGATCAGACTGGATTCTCTTATTGTCCCCAAAYCCAAGGCAATGGAGACATGGGGGGACACTGAGGGACAGTGATGTCACTGAAGTGAAATTTGGGAATTAAAGGATCCCATTTCTTTTAAATCCCACAAATCCACAAGAAGCTGTTYGGAGAATTTTATTACAGAGACAAAACCGATTTTTATTCCCTGCCCAGACAACTCTTTTACAACAGGTAATAAACAACCTTATTTTTATCTTTTGATTGGATTATCCTCTGGATCAAATCAAATTCCATGGTCAGCTCCCATCTCCAAACATCTCTGATTAGTTTATGCTGTCTGAAATTATTYATTTCCTCAATAAAGTCATTTTCCCTAGTAAATTCCATATATTTAATACATCTCCAGCTTCATTGGCCCTGTCCAGGGCAGGAGAAGTTTTTCCATCCCCCAGAATCAGGAGATTCCATGAAATCTCTCTCTACAGCAGAGTGAAGAGGTTTTGTCCTCATTCTCAGKGCTTTGGACACCCAAAAATTCCAGYCAGCTCCAAACATTTCCCCTTGTGCTTTTCCCTGTCCTTGCCATGTCTTTATCCAGCCCAATCCAYAGGGGAGATTCCCAAGAACCCAGAAGAGATTAAAGGCCTAAATCCATATAAAATCCTACAGAAATTGTTGCTTTGCAGCCCTGAATTTTCCTTGGAAAATGTTACCGATGGCATTTTCCAAATTCCCTTTCTCCTCATCACACCAACTTCCCAAGGTATTTATGGGAGCACCAACTGCTCTTATTCCCACCTGGATACCTTTAACAGATAAATTTAAACCCAATCCATGTTCATTTTGTTCTCTCTTCCCAGGCAGGAATCCCTTGAAAATTCTGKAAACATGGAAAATTCCCTTGAATTAGTGGGATCTTTAGAGGTTAAAGATCCTTTGTTCCCTGAAAACCTGGGAGATTCCTGGTGCCACCACCAAAGGAAGAGTCTGAGCTGAGAGACCAGGAGTGAACCTGGCCACAGCAGAAGAGTGRGAATCACMACAKCTMCAGAATGGGAAAGACATGGMGCTGTTGGAGCAGGTCCAGAGGAGGCCCCRGARCTGCTGCAGGGCTGGAGCCAGGCTGGGAGAGCTGGGAATGTTCCCCTGGAGAGGAGGAGGATCCTGGGAGAGCTCAGAGCCCCTGGCAGGGCCTGAAGGGGCTCCAGGAGAGCTGGAGAGGGACTGGGGACAAGGGATGGAGGGACAGGAGCCAGGGAATGGCTCCCACTGCCAGAGGGCAGGGATGGGTGGGAGATTGGGAATTGGGAATTCCTGGCTGGGATGGAATTCCCAGAGCAGCTTGGCTGCCCCTGGATCCCTGGCAGTGCCCAAGGCCAGGCTGGAGCAGCCTGGGACAGTGGGAGGTGTCCCTGCTCATGGAATGATCCTAATGAACCCTTCCAACCCAAATTACCCTGGGATGTTGAGATATTCCCTTCATATTCTGGACATTCAGAGCGTGACCGCTCTTTTAATCCAAAATTTCTGATTTTCTCAGCAAAACTCTCCACAATCAGCCCATGGAAAAGCTCTGGAAAAGCAGAGCAGGTTCAGCACTCCTGCAGGAAGCTCATCAACATCCCAGCTGATCCCAGCCAGGAATAACACTCTGATTTKTCCCAAAAGAGGGAAAATTCTAGTTCCCATTCCATTCTAAAATATTTCCTGGCCAAAACAAAGAGAAGGAATTCCAGGGCTCTGCACAGTTGGGGAKCTGTCAAAAAACAAAAAAGAAAACTATTCCAAGCCAATTAAAAGCTAATTAATGGTAATTTGCTTGTCTCACTAAGCAAACCCTGCTGAGCTCTGGGAATAATATTCTAGGAGAAGCCAGGGAGTGGGGATGTGAAGAGATTCCCTCTCCTTTGTCTGGAGCTCCTGAATTTTTCATTACTCTGCAGGAGGAGAGATCCCAGGGACGTGTCCCTGACTTCACCTTGCCTGACACCATTCCTTCATTGGGAAGCMGAGGAAAAGGGGACGTTTCTCCAGGGTGGTCTGTATCCCACTGGGATGAATCCTGGGATTCATCCTGGGCTTGAATTTTCCCRTCAGACAGATGCAGAAAGGAGGAAGTTCTGCCTTTGCTGGAGCCAGAGGGTCCCAGGTATATCTGGGACCTCCATCCCTCTTCATCCAGTCTCTGAGTGTGTCATATCCATATCCCTGGACTGATATCCATGGATTGATATCCCTGGATTGATACCCATGGGTTGGTATCCATGGATTGATATCCCTGGATTGATACCCATGGGTTGATATCCATGGGTTGCTATCCATGGGTTGATATCCCTGGATTGATATCTATGGATTGATATCCTTGAATTGATATCCCTGAATTGTTATCTATGGATTGATATCTATTAACTGATAGAACTGAATTGATATCTCTGGATTGATATCCATGGATTGATATCCCTGGATTTATATCCATGGGTTGATATCCATGGGTTGATATCCATGGGTTGATATCCCTGGATTGATATCCATGGATTGATATCTATGGATTGATATCCCTGAATTGATATCTATGGATTGATATCCATGAATTGATATACCTGGATTGATACTCATGGGTTGATATCCCTGGATTGATGTCCATGGATGGATATCCATGGATTGATATCCATGGATTGATGTCCATGTATTGATATCCCTGGATTGATATCCCAGCTCCAGTACAGCCCTTCCACCTCAGCCCATCTGTTCCCCCCACAGTTTGTTCTTCCCAGCAGGAAAAGGTTGCTTTTCAGTGGAATAATTGTCATTTTTCCCTGTCCTGAGGCTTCAGGCAGAGTCAGGATCCTCCATGTTCTCCCCACGAGCTGTGAAACCAGCTTAAAAAGACACCCCTGTTCCCAGGAATGCTGAGCTCCTGCAGCACCAGTGAAAATCCAAGGATTTTAATTAGGAACGGGATCATTAATAACCACCAGTTTTTTCACTGACAATCCTTTACTCCAACAACTCCTGGCTCTGCAAATCCATGAATTTCCACTCCTCCTAAATTTGGCTTTCCGGGGGCCCTTTCACGGCAACAAATTCCATGAAGCCCCCCCAGGCACGTTCCCTGATTTAATCAGGAGATTAACTAGACTCAGCCCTTGGCCTGAGCTCAAGTTTAACGCCCCTCAGCCCTTGGTGTGCTGCTCTCCTGACAGTTCCTTCTGGAGACGCTGCCAGAGGCTGGAGAAGCAGCAGCTCTTCCTAAAAACATTCGTTCCACCCCCGGCACGGAGCGCCCAGCAGCAATCTCGGGATGTAAGACCAGCAGCCAGCTCTGGATCCTCCCTCTCCATGGAAAAACAGCATCCAGACAAAAGGGAATGGCTCCCAAGGAAGAGCAGGGCTCTAATGCACTCACCGAGTAATTACAGTGACAAAGCCRTGCCCCGAGCTGGGAATTCTCCTCCCTGGAATAATGAGGAGAGCAGATTTGGGGCCTTTTTGTGGATCTTCACTGCTCCCTCTCCATGTGGGCTTTGGGACTTGCCCAGAGCTCTCCATGGGAAGGAAATCACACCCAGGAAAATCTCTCCCACTTCTCCATGCAGATCCCAAAAAGCACAACCCCCAGGACAGGAAAAAAAGGGCAGAAAGACAGAGGGTCCCTTTGGAATTCCACCTCCGGAGTCATCACCTCCCTCAGTTTTCCATTTTTTTCCTTTGCAAATSTCACCCTCAGGGACGAATTTCCTCCCCTTGGATGATGCTCTAAGCATCCCTCTGGACTGATGGTCTCAATTTGGGAAGCAGAGTGTTGCTAATCCAGGGAGAACAATTCCTCTCCCTTAAATCTCCTCTGGACTCACCATCCCTGGGGATTGCCATTTCCCATGGAATGCTGAAATAACACATTTAGGCAAAGAGATCTTGTGACATACTTGCAAAACCTCTCCAGAGACTAATTCAGGGTGGGAATCAGAGAATCCTGGAATTTTTCTGTCAGAAAGGACCCCAAAACCCATCCCATTCCATGGGCAGGGTCACCTCCCACTGTCCCAGGCTGSTCMAAGTGTCCAGCCTGGCCTTGGRCACTGCCAGGGATCCAGGGGCAGCCACAGCTTCTCTGGGAAATTCCAACCCAGGGCCTCAAACCATTCTGAGATGATTCCATGATCCAAACAGGGCCTCCCAGAAGGGCCCAGCTGCTCCCTCAGCCCTGCCATTCACGGAATTTCATCCCATGTTCCTTTTTAGGGAGCCAGGCATGGATCACTGCTCTGGATCCACAGTTTGTGCTGTGAGGGTCAGGTCAGCCAGTGCCAGGAATCTTCATTCCTGGGAAAGTGGGAAAAGTGTTCTTCCCTGCTTTTTTTCCCTTTCTCTGCCTGTCTGGATTTGCCGGATCCCTTTCCAAGGCCCCTCACCAAAGCCAGGCCCACTTAAGCTCAGCTCTAATTTAAGCAGGGAAGATCTTTCCAGCCTGGATCCCAGCACACTCCAGTCCTCCCTCCTGGCTCTCTCCTTGTTCCCTCTGCCTCCTTTTCCCTGTGTTCTCCACAGAAAGGATGGAACATCAGCTCCTCCTCTGTTTACAGCTCCAGTGACTCCACTCCATGCTTTTCCCTGGCAAAACTGACACCATTCCATGAAAAAAAAAATAAAAATAAACAAACCCTCAGTCCAGCATGTTCTTCTGAACAGGACAAAAAGTCCAAACCCTGTCCTTGGAGGCAGAGGAGCACAAACACACAGCAGAGGAGGTCAGTGCTGAGCCTGGAATTCCCCCTCCTGCTCCTTAAGAGCAGCAYTGTCCTCGAATCCACCGGGAATGGCCGCGGAGCTGGGGCACGAGCTGGGATCAGCTGGGAGGAATTAGAGGCAGCAAAAGCTGCTCAGAGCTCCCAGCCCCAGAGCTCAGCTCGTGCTCCAGCCCAGGAGCTCGGGACATTTCATTCCTGACTCTTTGTTATAGATACACGGTATAATATTGGCTTTTTGCAAATATTGACATGGATTCTATAGTTGGGGTGTTAAAGGAACTTTGTTATAAAGATATAGTTTTTTATTCTGTTGTTGATTAAGCTCAGTGAAATAGCTGATATGTGTTATATATACATATTGTAATATTGGCTTTTCACAAATACTGAAATGGATTTTTTATGTGTGGTGTTACAGTAACTTTGTTATAAAGTTTTTATTTCTCTTGTTAATTAAGCTTAGACATTGTAGTGAAATAGCTGATAAGCCATATTATAATACTGGCTTTTCACAAATATTAAACTAAATATTATTAAACAAATATTAAATATTAATTATGGATTCTATATGTGTGGCGTTGAAGGAACTTTGTTATAAAGATATAGTTTTTAATTCTCTTGTTAATTAAGCTTGGACATAGCAGTGAAATAGCTGATATGTGTTATAGATACACATTATAATACTGGCTTTTTTACAAATATTAAAATGGATTCTATATGTGTGGTGTTAAAGGAACTTTGTTATAAAGATATAGTTTTTAATTCTGTTGTTGATTAAGCTCTGTGAAATTGCTAATATATGTGTTATAGATACACGTTATAATATTGGCTTTTTGCAAATATTGACACAGATTTTACATGTGTGGTGTTGAAGGAACTTTGTTATAAAGACATAGATTTTATTTCTGCTGTTAATTAAGCTCAGTGAAACAGCTGATAAATAAGCTTGTGTTAAAATGTTAAAATGTTTAAAATGTTAAAATAAGTGTGCTTGTGTTAAAATGCCTGCTRGGATGGGCTAACACCCGAGGCACACAGGATGAGCACACCTGGACAGATGTGCCAGCCATCAGCACTCACCCTCGGAAGGCAGCGTGGGCCAAGGCCCAAAAACTGGATGTGATGATAAAAAAGGACTAAATCACAACCAAAGAATCTGCGTGCTCTAAAAAGGTGAACCCAAGAAGARGCCAGGCTAAAAAATTCTTGGAACATGTAAACTAGTTTGGGGAAAGTTTGCTATGCATAAGGGTCTATGAATATGCAACAGGCTGATGTAATAAAATGGTAATTAAGGACTATCCCTAAAGATAACAGGGTGCTCTTGGCTGATGCCAGAACAACCCTTGCTCTATGGTCCTTGTYTCCCACTGTCCTTCATTAAACTTTTTCCATTTTCAYAGGAGTTTTTTCCACACTCAGCATTCCTGGGAGCATTTCCCATCCTGACCTTGCAGGGACACTCCCAAACCTGCCATGGGCCTCTTTCCCTCTTCCCAGTTATGTCCAAGGAGCTCCATGTCCAGCCTGTCACAGCATTCCCAGTTCCCACTGCTCTCCAGTTAGGACRTCTCCAGTGAGTCCTGCTCCATGCTAGTGGCTCCCAACTGCCCAGGGGACTCAAATCCCTGGAGGTGGCACTTGGGGACATGGATCCATCCTTGGCAGTGCTGGGCTCGGTGATGTCAGAGATCTTTTCCACCCTCGGTGATTCCACGGCCTCTCCTTGGCCCCCGCACAATTCCCAGGGTGGGATGGGAGCACCCAGAGCTCCCAGCAGCACCCAAGGGTCTGGATGGATCCAAATGGGAGCTGGGGGACACAGGAGCTGCTCTGGAGCACCAAGGAGAGTCCTTGGCCAAGCCCACAGAGTCAGGGAGCATTCCCACCTTTCCTTCAGGAGCTGCATTCCCACCTTTCCTTCAGCTCCTGCATTCCTACCTTTCCTTCACTTCCTGCATTCCCACCTTTTCCTTCAGCTCCTGCATTCCCACCCTTCCTTCACGTGCAACTCAAATTCATGGAATTTGGTTCCTGTGCTGAGCAGGAACAGGATGGAAACGGGAAGTTTTCCATGGGCAGAGCCGAGGGCTGGGATCCTGGTTGATACAAAAGGAGATTAGAAACAGAAGGAAAGGGGTGCAATCCAAGGAACTCAGYCCAAAACTATCACTGGATTTATTTAACTGCCAAATCATGGAGCAGTTCAGTATTGGAATCTGCTCCTGGATCATTCCCAGATAAAAGGACTGGGAATGGGCAAAGGCCAAGGCAGACTCATGGAATCATTTGGGATGGAAAACAAAGCCCCACTCCCTTTATCCCCTTTTTATGCATCCAGAGGAAAATCCCTGGAGATGTCAGAGCCTGGGGCCAGCTGCTGTTCCTGTGAGGAATTTCACAGATSCCAGGATTTTCACCAGAATAACAACGGGGTTTGTTTGGATCCAGGGATTTATTTATTTCCCTATTTYTGTCCCGTCTGGGAGTGGGAAGGTGGGAGGGAATTCCTGGGCTGGTTTTAAAGGAGGCTTTGTGGAGGCTTTTGGAATTCCCACCCCTCTGGAAAAGAAAACAGACTGAAAATTCCCTCCAAATAGYCCAACAAACAAACAAATAAACAAATAGGGGTTGTTTTTTGGGAGCAAACAGTTCTGGAATGAAGGGAATGAGGTCACAACCCCACTCCCAGTTTGGTTTTGTGGGATTTTTTAGGAGAATGGAATATTCAGCCTGGGAAAGGAGCAGCTCGGTTTTTATGGAGCATTTTGGCTGGGGGAAATGGACAAGGAGGAGCTGGGGGAATTTCACCCGGGATTTGGGAAAGGAGGATTGGAAGCCTGACCAGAAAATCAGGGAATGTCCTGAGTTGGAAGGACCCACARGGATCATCCCCCCACCCCTGTCCCAAACAATCCCACCCTGTGCTTTGGAGCATTGTCCAAACCCTCCTGGAGTTTGGGAATTCCCCCTTGGGAATGTGCCATTCCCTGGGGAGCCTGTTCAGTGCCTCTGGGGGAAGAAACTTTTCCTGATGGCCAACCTAAAAATTCCAAAGAATAAAGGCCAACAATTCCCAAAACCCTACAACTACACAGCTAAAATCCAGAATTGCAATTCCCAAAAACTCTAAAAATATAAAACTAAAAATCCAGAATTGCAACTCCCAAAACCCTAGACATCCAGAATTACAATACCCAAAAACCCTACAACTGCATTACTAAAAATCCAGAACTGCAATTCCCAAAAACCTACAAGTACACAACAAAAAATCCAGAACTGCAATTCTCAAAAATCCTCCAAATACAACCAAAAGAAATCCAGAACTGTAATTCTCAAAAACCCTACAACTACACAACTAAAAACCCAGAATTGCAATTCCCAAAACCCTAAAAATCCAGAATTGCAATTCCCAAAAAACCTACAAATACACCACCAAAAATCCAAAATTGCTGTTCCCAAAAAACCCACAAATACACTAGTAAAATCCAGATTTTAAATTCTCAAAAAACCCTACAAATACACAACTAAAAATGCAGAATTGCAGTTCTCAAAAACCTACAAATACACTAGTAAAATCCAAAATTGCAATTCCCAAAATCCTAAAAATCCAGAATTGCAATTCCCAAAACCCCTACAAATGCACAACTGAAAATCCAGAATCCAGGGAATTTGGGGGCTTCCTGTGCCTCTTCCCAGAAGCACAAAGTAAGGAAAGAGTGGAAAAGGAAGCAATTTCCAGGAGTTTGGAAACTGAGTTTTTTCTCTTCCCTCATCCTAAATTTGGTGGGAWGTGGAACAGAATTCCTTGGCTCTGCTGCTCTTCTGGCCTGTTTAGGGTTTTTTTWAAATATGAAACCCAAATCCAGTTACTGCCTCCTTTCCTGGACTCTCCAGAAGAAATCCCAGCTCTGCTCTGTCCCAGGAATGGGAAACCTCTGGATCCTCAGGTAAATGTGAGGAACCTCTGCCCCAGATCTTCTCCAGGCAGAACAATTCCAGATCCCTCCAACATCCCCTGCTCCAGCCTCCAGCCACCCTGGTGTCCCTTCACTGGGCTGCCTCCAGTGTTTCCATGGMTTTCATCTCCTGGGAAGCCCCAAACTGGACAGTGCTGGTCCATAATCCCCCTCCTTCTTTTCCATAAATCCCTTTTCCAGCTCACAACAGAGCTGTGGAGTTGGGGGTCCCAAATAATGGAATTGCTCCTTCCAATTCTTTTCTTCAGCAGTTTTCCATTATTTACTCCTCAGTAATTCCTTCCTTTGTCTTCTTTCCCTTTTCCAAGCCCTGCCTTGCACTTTTCCCTCTCCCCAAGTCCCTCATCTGWGTTCCATGTGCAACAGCCCCTGGAAATCCTGCAATTCCACTGCCTGGTTCCTAAAGTATTTAAGGATGGAGCGAGGGCAGCCAGCTGGAAATCCTCTCAAGCGTTGGAGTGTTGAAACCAGCTCATTCCCTGCTCCAGACTGGGATTTCCCTCCTTTATCCCTGGTTYCAATGCTCCCTGGTCCCAGATGAGATTTTTGGGATACCCTGCACGGAAAGGGCACTTCAGCCTTCCCAGGAACATCCATTCATGGATCCAAACCCAGCTGCCTCTCAGATCTCCAGCTGGTGGCGGCAGGGCCATAAAAGTGCCTCTAAAAGGGGCTGTTTTTATGGGATTCCTTTGGGAATTCCCTCGAGGTGTCCTGGGATTCATCTCCACACAGAACACACCCGGGGGGTTGTTCCCAGCGCTCCGGCCAGATGGGACACACATTTCGGGAATCCAGATTGAAAAGCTCCATGGAATTCCTTTGTTTGTTTTCTTCSCAGAGTGGAGAGATAATTTAATAACCCAGCCCTTAATTAGTACCACAATTAACGAGATTTAGGAGCTGCAGCATGAGGATGTTCCCTGGAGCTCCTATAATCCCTTTCAAGTCCCGTTGCTTCATCCCAGCCCTGGAAATTCCCAGGGCTCTGCTCCCCAAGCTGCACGAAGCCTCTGGAGCAGGTCCCACCCAYCCCAGAGGGTCTCCAGGCTGGAATTTGTCACTCCTGGGTTTATTTTCCATCAGTGGGAAGAGCCTGGAGKGGAGGTGTGGGTACAGATACAACTGGGGCAGCAAGGTGCCTGGAAAAATCCTTCCTGGACTTTTCCTGGAATCCTGGAGGGGCACATCCAGCTCAGGGCAGGACAGAGAGACCCCGGGCTGGGACAGGGCAGAACTCCTGTGGGGAATCCCAGTGGGACTGGGATTTAATTCACATTTCCCACAGTTTCCATCCCAAGAGCGTGTGTTGGGTTGGCGTGGCCAGGCTTTGGGAGTGAGGGGAAATCCCCGGGCAGGGACAGCTCCCATTGTCCCAGGTTGGTCAGAATTCCACCCAGCCTGGCCTTGGGCACTGCCAGGGATCCASGGGCAGCCACAGCTCCTCTGGGCACCTGTGCCAGAGCCTCCCACCCTCCCAGCCAGGAATTCCYTCCCAATATCCCATCCAACCCCGCTGGTTTTCAGTTTGGATCCGTTCCCCCTCATCCTGGCATTCCAGGTTCCTGGAAAAAGTTCTTCTCCATCTTTCTCATAGCTCCCTTCAGGCTCTGGAAGACTGCAAAAAAGAATTCTGGAATGGTTTGGGCTGGAAAAGACCTCAAAGCCCATCCAGTGCCACCCTGCCATGGCAGGGACACCTCCCACTGTCCCAGGGTGCTCCAGCCTGGCCTTGGGCACTCTCAGGGATGRGACAACCCCAATTCCTCTGGGAAATCCATCCCAGTGTTTTACCACCCTCATTGGAACCCTCCTTCCCTATCTCTAATTAAATCCCCCCTCTTTAATTTAATGCCTCCACCCCCTCTCCTTCCCTTGTCCTCTCTGTCCTTCAGCCCCTGACACAAAAGGCCACTGAAATTCCGTCTTTTCCAGGCCCATTTGGATATTTAAATGACCTGATCTTATCTTAACTCCTTTGTATGGACAGCAGAAGTGATCCCTGGAATCCTGCTGGAATTCAAGAGATCCCTTATTGTCTGTTAAACTGAATTCCAGGGGTCTGGTTTTGATGTAAAATGGGATAAATCCTGGTCCCTCCTGCCTCATTCGCTCCAGAGTCTTCCCAATCCCTGCATTAATTCCTTTAAAACAGGTGACATAAGCTCAGTTAGAGTTTATATCATTCCACACCCCTGGGATTGAGCACAAAATCTGCTTTAGTCCTTCCAGAGCTGCTCCAAAATCTCCCATCCCTCTAAAACCAATCCCTGACACAGAACCAGAGGAGGCCCAGTCAGGTTTACTGGGAAAGGAAAACAATTCCACACAGCTCCYATGAAACTGTCAAAATCCAGGGGAGGATTAAAAAAAAAGGAGCCTCACGTTCTGCCCCAAAACCTCCCAGCACCAGCAGCAGCAGCAGAGGGAACTGGGAATGGTTTTTCCTCCCTGCTGGATCCTCTTTGATGCTCCTGGGAGACAGCAGCATGGAGAGCTGCTGGAAAGCTCAGTGCCTGCTGCAGATGGGAAATCAGAGCCCTTCCAGCTGGAGCTGGAAATCTGGGAGAGCCAGGGGTTGGGACAAATCGTGTTTGCCACTCTTGAGTGTCCTGGGATTATTCCCTGCTTCTGCTTTATTGTGACTGTGTTCACAGGGGTCTTACGTTGAGGGAAGAAACGAAGATTTGACTCCATATTTCAGAAGGCTTGATTTATTATTTTACGATATTTATTACATGAAAACTATACTAAAAGAATAGAAGAACAGGTTTCATCTCAGAAAGCCAGCTAAGCTAAGAGCAGAAAAGAAAAAATGATAACAAAAGCAGCTGTCCCAGACTCTCTGTCTGAGCCAGCTGACTGGGATTGGCCATTAATTACAAACACGCAGATGAGACCAATCACAGATGCACCTGTTGCATTCTACAGCAGCAGATAATTATTATTTACATTTGTTCTTGAGGCTTCTCAGCTTCTCAAGAAGAAAAAATCCTAAAGAAAATATTTTCACAAAAAGATGTCTGCGACACTTTATCCCTGCAGACAAGGCACGATCGGTTTGGGATGCAGTAATTTTGGGAATTTCCTTCTGTGAGGGGTAATTTAAATCTATTTATAGGATCAGGGTGTCTGGTGCAACATCTCCAGAAGAACAAGTCTGCTCTTCCCTGCAGAAAARGGAAAAACAGACTCCCTTATCTCTTTATTCCCTCTCTTATCTCCTCTTCCTCAGGATTTGTGCGTATTTTCCCCCTATCAGTTAAAATGTTAGGGATTGGGAATTCCAGCTCAGCTGCCTTCCTCTGGCAGGGATGTTTTTCCTTCCTGTGATGTTGTTTGGATCATTGGGACACTGAGACACTGCAAAAGAGTGCCCAGAGGGGTTGGGAAATCTCCACTCCTGGAGGTTTTCCCACTGGGCTGGCCCTGCACGGAGCAGGAGCTTGGATTCCAGAGCTCCTTCCTGCAGCTCTTTCCAGCTTCCATGATTCCATGACCYATCTGCCCTTCCTTTGTGGCTGCTGCCCTGGGAGCTCCTTCCTTTGAGGCACACAGGGATATTGAGATGTCCTTCAAAGCCCAGGATATTTTCCCAAAGCCTCCATTTAGTGCAGCATCCATAAGAAATCCATAACTGGGACGGCTCAGCAGCCACTGGGAAATACTGAATTGGGAAATGTTGAATTGAGAAATATTGAATTGGGAAATATTGAATTGTTAGATCCTGKAATTCCAGAAGGGTTTGGATTGGAAGGGAYCTTAAGGATCATCCCATCCCACCCCTGCCATGGCAGGGACACTTCCACTGTCCCAGGSYGCTCCARCCTGGACTTGGCACTKCMAGGGATCCAGGGGCAGCCACAGCTGCTCTGGGAATTCCATCCCAGCCTCTCCCCACYCTCCCAGCCTGGAATTCCTCCSCAATATCCCACCTAAATCTCCCCTCCTTCAGCTCAAAGCCATTCCCTGTGTCCTGTCCCTCCATCCCTTGTCCCCAGCCCCTCCCCAGCTCTCCTGGAGCCCCTCCAGGCCCTGCCAGGGGCTCCAAKGTCTCTCTTATCCAGGCTGGAATCTTCCTGGGTGGGATTCACCTGCAGCTCCAGCCTCTCCCACTCTGCATCCCAGTGGAACAAAGGCAGAGGAGCTGCTGGGTGGTCCCTCCTGCAGGACACGGGATCCCAGGGGTGGAAAAGMTGCTGAGCTTTGGGAAAGCAGAGCCTGCGGGAAGCTGCTGAGGCCTCTGTGGTGAGCACACACATGGCAGCTGGATGAGATTTATTCCAGCGGTGGGAATGATTAGGATCAGGGGAAAAAAACCACAGCTCACACGACTTCTTCAAGGAGGAGGGAAGGACCAGCACACCCCCTGCAGAATTCCAGGGAAAATTCCAGAATTCCAGGCACCTTTCTCCCAGAGATAAGGAAGCTRAAGTGCAGGTGCCAGGCACTCCCTGGATTGCAGCTCTCCAGCCTCTCCCTCACACCTGGGCCTGGAGCTCCAAATCCCAGCAAAATCCCAAATTCCGGAGCCAAAATGGCCCCAAAATGCACCAGCGCTCCCGGGCTCTCTCCCTTGGATCAGTTCTGCTCCATTTGCATCTTGCAGTTCATTGTCCCATTCCAGCTTTAGCCCCTGCAGTCCCACCCTGCTTGTTTTTCTCTCTCCAGCCCACGGTGTTTGTGCTCYKGGGCTGAGATTTGGATCATTTGTCCTTGGTGCCCAGCTGGAGCAGGAATTGTTTTGTCTCCCTGCTCTGTGCACAGAGCTCACCATCCCATAATGTGAACCCAGACCCACACACTAAAGCAGCACAGAACCTGAAAATATAAAAGCCAAACCTAAGGCATCACTGTAACTTCCTGGATTTATTTTTCTTTTTTTTGTCCTTCCCCTGTGCTCCCTGTCTTCCCTCCATGATCCATCCCTGCTTCCCAATCCAGCCTGGAAGTGAGAGGAGCCCGTTAGGGATTTGCCTTCAGTGTCACATCATGGGACAGCCGGGAAAGCCATGGAGGGAGAGGGCACATCCCAAAATTCCCTCCTCCTTCATTTCCCTCYGCCTGGGAGCCACCCATGTGGATTTTAAGGCTCTGCTCTGTGAGCTCTCAGGCCCCCGTTCCGTAGGAATGTTGTTCCCTCTCACAAAGGGAAATAATTGAAACCGAGGAGGGGAAAAAAAAAAGAAAAAAAAAAAGGGAAAAAAGACTGGAGGGAGAACTACGGAGTCTCCCAGGGATTCTYTGGAAAATAGGCAGCCCCCTCCAGGCCTGGATTGCATCCCGGCCTCGGGAGCAGGGCTGGGAGGTTGCCACCCAACAGGACAGCAGGCTGGGAAGGGACTGCAGAGCTTTGTGCTGGAATTCCAGGCTGCATCCCGAGCCACGGGGACGGGAAAGCCTTGGGATGAGAGGCATGAAAGGCRGGGAAGGCAAGAGAGGTGGGAAATTGTGGCTGGAGGAGGCTCCGAGTCCTTACCAGAGCCGGCACAGCCTCAGGGGCTCGTTAACATATCATTTGCATATTCATATCTTCATTAACCTCTCCAGCCAATCGGCAGCCTGTGCTGATGCTGAKGCAATGCAGGGAAATCCTTGGGCAGCTCAGAAGCTCCTTCATCCCGCTCCGAGACCATGGGCACGGAATGGTGTCGGGATATCCCATACCCCATAACCCATATATCCCATATCCCATATCCCATA
>JACDOX010000445.1:291221-301615 GCA_014549065.1 Cardinalis cardinalis | reverse complement strand
CCCATATCCCATATTCCATACCCCATATATCCCATATATCCCATATCCCAAGGTGACCACTTTGGGACAATAATCCCAGCTTGGAGGATCCTTGGAACCCTCAATGGATTCTGTCAGCTCTCCCATCCTCTCCAAACAGGAGAATTGCTGGAAACCCAGCTCTGCTCACGGTGTCAGTGATAAACATCCCATTCCTGATAATCCTTTATCCAAAAAAGATGGATACCCCAGCCAAGGAGAGCTGGATCATTTATTTGAAGATTTAATCTCTTTCCTCATGGACAACCTGTCAGAGTATCCAAACACCTCCCAGTCCATCTGTTATCCAGGGAATAATGAGGAGAGCAGGACTCACAGCCACAGAGGGATTTTTTATTGCCACTTCAGAGAATTATCCGGCATTTGTCCTGTTTTTTCTGGAATTATTGACATCCCCCCCATCAGCCCTACCCTTGYTGTGAGCGGTCTGGGATTTTCAGACTCTGATGAGATTCCAGGGATTGTCCATTAAATCCTCACAGCCAATTAAGGCTCTGTCCTGCCAGGACTGGGAAAATATTGGGGGGAAAAAATATTTGGATTTGAATATTTTTGTTGCCCCAAGTTGAGATTGTTGCAATTTGAAGGTTTTCCACACTGTGACTTCTAAATGCCGGAATCCTGGAATGGTTTGGGTGGGAAGGGATCCTAAGGATCATCCCATTCCACCCCCTTCACACCTTCCAGACAGTTCCAAGCCCCAGTGTCCAACCTGGCCTTGGGCACTTCCAGGGATCCAGGGGCCTCCCCACCCTCACCCCCATTTGATGGAAAGGAGGAGGTGAAATCCCAAATCCCAAGTCTTTGTGTCCAAATTCTTCCTGAAAATGTTTTTTTKGTCAGAGTCCCTGTTCCCTTCCATGAGAAACGTTCCCTAAAAGTTGTGGGTTTTTTCTGTTCCCTCCCCATGGAGTTGGCTCATTTCCAGCCTAAATGTTCTCCCAAGGGTTTCTGCCTCCAAATTCCAGTTCTGCCTCCCTTTGGATCACGGCCCTTTCCTCAAGATCAGCTGTTTGCTCCCATGGATTTCCCAACACCATTTCTCCATTGGCCCATGTAGGAATACCAAAGGAGTTCTGCTCCTTTTTGGATCTGGGGACCCTCAGGGAGGTGTTTTCCCTTCTCCAGAACTTGATGGAGGCCACCAGAACTCTTGGATCGCCACCTAGAAGCAATCCAGCCCCCTGGCAGCGGGARTTCCTTCCAGGCATGGAATGCAGGAACCATAAATATTTTTACAGTTCCAAACATTGAGCGACTCCAGTGGGAAGAGCCCACGGGATCTCCTGAGCAGACCCAAACAAGTGGATAATCAACTTCTTAGGGGGAAAAATGTCAAAGGAAGGGATGGGAGAACTGAGCCTGGAAAAACAGATCCCAAAAAACCATGGAAGAGTCAGGGCAGAGCGCACCAAGACATCACAGGGAGGGAAGAAGCTTTTCCAACATGGGATGTTCCCTATCCCATGGAAGTAATGGGTGTGAAATCATCCCATCAGTTCCTGGGAACTGGATTTTTCCCAATCTCCACAGGTTCAAGGCATTAATTCTTGGAGAGTCTTTGTTTTTTCCTTGYTTTTCGTGGTGAGGGCACCTTGGAACACACCCATGTAAGGGATGCTCCAACACCCATCGGCACCCAGCCCTTGGCTCAGGAATTCTTGGCCCTACTGCCTCTCCCGTTGGGAATTCTAGGTCCCCCACCTGCTGCACAAGACTTTTCCCTTCCCCAGGAATCTTGGAAACCAAAGCTAAACTCCAGGAAAACGGTGGCGTTTCATCCTTGCAGCGATTCCCTCCTTTTTAGCAGGAATGAGAACAGCGGCTCCTGGGGATTGTCTGGAGCAGGAATCACCTCGTAACCGGAGAGCTGCRGACAGCTGGATTGTCTGTTTGCTATTAATCCCTGATTTTGTGTTTTGCCCGGAAGGGTGGGGACARGAATGCTGTGTTTACCAGCCCTGCTCACCTCCCAAATTCCCCACACTTCCCAAGGTGGTCAAATCCCTCCATCATGTGCCTGTTCCTGTTTTCAAGACCCTCAGCAGGGAAGGAATCACCTCAGACCCTCTGAGTGCCACCTTGGGCACACCCWGCTGGTGCCACCTCTGGTGTTCCCGTGCCAGGGAGATCCTGGATGTGCCCCCATTCCAGCTGGAATGATGTGGGATGAAGCAGATTCCAGGAGCTGCCTCCCTCCTTCCCATGGCTGGGATTCCAGTGCCTGGAGCCTCCCTGGRTTCATGAGGAAAGATGAGCTCATGAGAAAATCCACGTCAGGCTCCATAGCCTGGGATCCCTCTTTGCCAGAGGGCGGGAAGGAGGTGCTGCCCCTGGAGGTGTGGAATGAGGGAGAGGAACAAAGGCCGGGAATTGTTGGCCGCTCTCCCTTTCCCTCGGTGTTTGCGGAGAATTCCGCTCCTCCCAGACAGGGATACACAAAGGGTGCAGGGTGTCGGTGACATCCTCACCCCTCCCGGCTCTGGATTCATCCCAACCCCTCCACACCCACCGGAGCGAGGTCAGGGAGCCCTCAGGGAGCAGGGGGTTCGCACAGCGGTCAGGAGAACATTYCGAGGGCAGCCGGCTGCTCCGGGTGTGCTAAACCAGGGAATCATAGAATCATTGGGGCTGGGAAAGCCCTCCAAGATCRTGGACTCCAACCATTCCCCAGCCCCAGGGCCACCACTGAAGCCTGTCCCCAAGTGCCACATCCACACAGCTTTAAATCCCTCCAGGGATGGGGCTCCACTGTCGGAATTYGGGACATCCCTGTGGCTGTCCTGGAATGCCAGGACCCTGCCAGGGGGCTCAGAGACCCTGGCACAGAGCCCAGGACCCCTGTGGGTTTGATTATGACCCATGRAAAAAATTACCAACCTTATATGAGGATCTGCAAGCCACGACAATCTAAGCAGAATGATAGTGAATTTATCATGGGGTGAAAAATAGATTTTTTKGGGGTTTTTAGAATGGGAGTTCAGGGGGCAAGATGGAGGAATCTGGGTGTGTCCAGCCATTCTCCTTCTTCTTCTTGGCCTCCATCTTCTGGGTTATGTTGGCGCTTTGGGATTGGTTTAGAGTAGAAGCTCGCTGTCTAACACAAGTGATGGGTATTGAGAAGTGATTGTAAATATTGTACACGTAGTTTTTAGTATAAAAAGATAACACTGCCCTGAGGGCAGGCAGAGTGCCTGGAACTGTCCTGCTGAGCGGACCTTGGCTGGGCAGGRTTTTATAGATAAGGAACAATAAACAACCTTGAGAATGAGAACTGAAGAGCCCTGACTCCTATTTTGAGCGCCGGGCTGGGAAAAGAGAATTTCCAACTTATCTTGGGATCACTCGGAGCAGCGAGAGATCCCAAGACTCCACCACTGCCCTGGGAATGCTGGTCAGGGAAAGGAGGGAAATATTGCATGGAAAACATTTTTTTGTGGAACACAAACCTGACTGAAGGTAATGCCCCATGGGTACCCATGGGGATTTCATTTTACTGTCACCAGTTTTAGCTTGGATTGGAACCAAACATCCATCATTCCAGGGAATAAAGCCCCCTGGATTTTCAGTCCATGGGGGATCCAAGCAACACCTGGACATCCTCCTTCCAGGAATGTTATCATGGAACGGTTTTGATTGGAAGGGACCTTAAAGATCATCCAGTGCCACCCTCTGCCATGGGCAAGGACACCTCCCACTGTCCCAGGCTGCTCCAAGCCCCAATGTCCAACCTGGCCTTGGACATTTCCAGGGATCCAGGGGCAGCCACAGCTGCTCTGGGAATTCCATCCCAGCCCTTCTCCACCTTCTCGGCCAGGAATTACTTCCCAGTATCCCATCCATCCCTGCCCTCTGGCACTGAGWGCCAWTCCCTGTGTCCTGTCCCTCCATCCCTTGTCCCCAGTCCCTCTCCAGCTCTCCTGGATGTTCCCTTTGGACCAYTTCCCAATTTCCCCCCTGAGRCTCCCCTGGCCCAGCCTGAGGCCATTCCCTCTCCTCCTGTCCCTGTCCMSTGGGATAAGATCCTAAATCCCCCCGGCTGTCCCCTCCTGTCAGGAGTTGCRCAGAGCCACAAGTTCCCYCTGATCCCCCTTTTCTCCAGGCTGAGCCCCTTCCCAGCTCCCTCAGGAATTCTCCAGCCCCTTTCCAGCTCCATTCCCTTCCCTGGACTCTCTCCAGCCCCTCATAACAAACCCTGCAGTAGCACCAGGAGGATCCAGGTGAGGRAGGAGAAGAATTTGTGTCATTCCAACTCACAAGATGCTCCAGCCCCAMAGGAAAGCAGAGGAATGGCGTAACATCCCCCAAATTCCTCCTGGCTGATCCCAAGATAAAGCTGGGGACAAAAGGAATCAACTCCCTGACTCCGGATGACTCAGGAAAGTGTTGAGTAAAAATATTACTGAATTTAAAATTTATTTTAGGGAGAGTGGTTGTTACATTGGACAGCACTGATCCAGCAGAGCCAGGAATTCCAAGCTTTGTTGGATCCATGGAGTGGCCCACAGGAAAATGTGGAGCAAGGGAGAGCCCCCTGATCTGAGGCATGGGATGGGAAAATCCCACACAACCTGGGAATTGTTGCTCCTTTGCCTTCCAGGGAAGGTTGACTTTGCCCAAGAAGAATTCCACCAGCAGTGATTGCCATGAAAAAAAAAAATTAAAAATTTAACTCAAAGCAGGCACGAATTTCTGTTGACTTTTTTATTGGTTGTGTCATTCCCTGATGATCCAGAAATACATTCTGTGATCCAGAAATACATTCCATGGTCTGGAAATACAGTCCAGGGCAAGCTTTAATCAGTGAGATAATTTCTTTTATTACACAAAAATTGGGTAAACTTTCCCGAATGGGAATGTTTCCACCTCCATGCAGATCCATGGAATAATTAAAAAAAAAAAAAAAGAAATTAAAAAATCTCATGGAACTTATTTTTTCAGTCAAAATTGGTTTTTGCTTCTCCAAAAACTTCACAAGTGAAATCTCATCAGCAGAGCTGGAAACCAGAAAAAAAAATAGGGAAAAAGCAGGGGGAAAAAAGAGGGACTGAGTGACAAGCTGAAATATTCCAGCATCTTTCCAAGAGGAATGTTTCATCCTTGTTTGAAGGAGTTCCAGTCAGGTCTGCTCCTCCCTCCTCCATGTGTTCCCCGTGGAATTAGAGCCGTGCCAGAGCTCCTCGGCTCCCAACATCTGCTCCCAGCTGCATCAAGGAGCTGCTCAGACTCATCCTTCCAGAAACCATTCCTGCCTTTTCCTGGCTCCAAGTGGTGCCAGCTGTGGAGCAGAGCCGGTGGCAGAGGCACAGGACAGGGRGGAGAAGCTCTGATGTCCCACACAGCCTTTCCCTGGGAGAGCTCCTTGGAGAGTTCCTTGGAATCTGTGGAGATCCAGAGAGGGAGAGCAGGTGAGGTCTTGTTGACTCACTGGAGATATCCTAGGGAATAATTTGTCCAGGGATAATGTTCCAGTATTCCCAGATCTTCCTTTTTGGATAAAACCACATTTTTGGAAGATGCAACAACTGGGATGTGAATTTTGTATTTCCTTCACTATCAAATCAGGCAAAATGGAAAAAGGTGAGGTTTTGATGGGATATTGGGAAGGCATTCCTGGCTGGGAGGGTGGGGAAAGACTGGAATGGAATTCCCAGAGCAGCTGTGGCTGCCCCTGGATCCCCGGAAGTGTCCAAGGCCAGGCTGGACAGGACTTGGAGCATTTGTATCAGTAGAAGTGGACAAATGCCAGCCMAGAACTGGAGCACATCAGGATCATCCCAGGATGGATCCAGCTCCAAATGTCTCCAGGTCAGGTTGTGATTGCACAATTCCCACAGAAACAAGCAGGAAATCACAGRATCAGTTTGGACTTATCAATTTATCACAGATTTATCAATTTTGGATGAGATCATCATCGATTAAATTTCAATAAAAGCTTCCCAGCAGGGCTGGAAACATCCAGAACACCCGTCTTGTCCACATCCAGCTTTAACACAGTTGGATCCTCCCGTTTTCCATGAATCCACAGGCCCAGCAGTGCAGGAGGAAGCCAGCAGGACTCAGGAAAACCATCCCGTGCTCAGCCTGCCCTGTGGTGTAGACATTCCTCCCCTCTGGCATTTGGGAGCAGGAGGGGGCGTCGAGACAGGGAAAGCAATCCCAAATCCCGCTCCAGCATCCCGGGATCTCACGCAGGAGCCCGTCAGCAGCCYGGGTTATCACTCCCCCTCACTCATCACTTCCCACCCCTGCCAGCAGCACAGCTCCAAGCAGGGAGCMCATCTTGCCTCCACATTTTTTTGTTGGAATCAGGGAACAGCACATCCAGCCCAGATGTGCCTCCAGAAATTGAAATCCGCTGCRGCCGGAGGGTTCTGCTCCCCTCCTCTCACAGCCTGGGTCCGTGGGCAGATCCAAGGTCCTGGTCTTATTTTAGGATTTGGATGGAAGCAGGTCCAAGATCAAACGCATCCAGAAGGGTCCAGAGATGTGTTTTTCCCCATTCCAACAATTCCTCATGCTTGGCAAAGGCAGCTGGTGAGGTCATTCCCACAGATGGTGCAGGAGCAACCCCATCCCAAACTCTGGGCCTTAAAAAGAGGGATAAGGATGAGTGGGAGCCACATCCCAGAGATGAAGGGATTGGGATGGACCTTCCAGCCTTGTCCCATTTGCATTTCCACCTGTTCCTTTGCCTYCATCCAAATCCAAGCAGGAAAAACCAACCAAAGGAGCCCTGAGTTACAAACACTGCTGGCAACTCTTGGAAAAGCTCCAGTGGGAATATTTCAAGTTCCTTTTCCACTTGGATTTGGTTTTTTTGGGTTTTTTTGTGTGTGTGTTTCCTTTGCTTTCAGTTGGAAGATCCCACCTGAATTTTTGGGTTCATCCCATTTTCTGCCTAAGCTTGTCCACAGGACTTCAGAAAAGATTTTGAGCCCTTTATTTTTTAAATTCTGGGTACCTAAAAAAGGGAATTTTTGGAAATTAGAGGTTTCCAGCTGGACTTGTTTGATTTCTCTTGTGGGTGAGTGGATAAAGAAATCCCTTTGCACAGTTAAGGTCTAAAAGAAGAGCCCACAGAGGGTATGGAGGAGTGAGAAGGGGCTCCTCCAGGAATCCCAGGAATGTGACCCCCCTTCCATGGTCAGGGGAGGTATTCCCATGGGATGAGTCCCCTCAGTGGGGCTTGGCACCTGATCCAAGCAGAGATAATCCTGGAATGCAGCTCAGGGAGGAGGAGAGGCTTGGAGATGGTCCCAAAGCATCTCCCTGACCTCTGGTCCTGCCAGGCCATGGAGGATCCCAGCCAAGGAATCCCTGGAATAGGGAGGTGCTGCTCCCTTCCAGCTTTGGCTGGAGGATGAACCTGCTCAGGCTTCAGAGACAATTTTATTCCCCCCCTAAACCACATCCCAAGTGCCCCATGCACAAACCTCCTGAGCTTCCAGGGATGCTTATAAGGAGGGAGGCAGCAACCCCAGGAATCCAGGGAATTTCCCCCGGGATGCAGGTACAGCGGGATGAAGGAGCTGCTGTCACTCCATGTTCCTTGTCAGGATTATAAATACTTGCTGAGGGATTTGCCAAGTGAAACCTGAGCTAGATCCCAAACTTAATCCCAAAATTAACAGGGTATCCCATGATGTCACTCCAAACAGACCTTTTCCTGGATGAGACAGAGGCTCCAAATCCAGGTCTGCACGTGGAATCTCAGTGAGGAATCACCTGTTATTCCTTCGCTCTCTTTTCCTCCCCTCCATTCCGGAAGCTTTTCCCTATAAACATCCAGGTGGCCACCAACGAGCTGTGAAGATTGAGTTTATAAAGGTGTGAGGGGTAATCCATGGAAAGAGGCTGGAAAAACAGATGTGGAAAAATATTTCCAGGCTCACTTTCACTGTTGGATGCCAAAAAATGAGCCAAAAAAGTCATTTAAGGGTGCTGGAGTGAGGGATCACCAGGCACCGCACCGGGAATGAACCTGTGTCCTTGGGAAGCACAAATTYCACTCATCCACTCCTGGATTTTCCTCCATGCTCTTGGAAGCACAAATTCCAYTCATCCACTCCTGGATTTCCCTCCATGCTGTTGGAAGCATAAATTCCACTCATTCCACTCCTGGATTTCCCTCCATGCTGTTGGGAAGTGCTGCACACAGAGTTTGGGAAGCTCTGGCTCTGCTCAGCCTGGATAGAAGGTTGGGATGCCCTTGGCCACATCTCCTTAGGGGTTGTGGTCCTGAGTGTCGTCAGCTGGAATGACACATCCTTGGAATCAGAGCCAAATGTGGAACAACRCCTGCAAAATGGGCTGGGAGGAAAGAAGCAGGTAGGAAAATCCAGAGATTTGCATCAAGGTGGCAAAGGTTGGGAAGGAGGGATGATCTTCCCACCAGTTCTACTTCTGCAGGATTCCCGTCTTGGAATTAAAATTAAATTTCATTAAATTAAATCAAATTAAATTAAATTAAAACCTGCCGGGGATCTCGACGGGTCCTTTCCAGCTCAGCAGATTCCAGGATTCCATGGTTCCATTTTGATGCTCACAGCATGGTGGTCGCACGCTCAGCACCCCCTGGAAATTCCCCTTCACCTGCACAGAGCTCCAAAACGGGCCTGGGAATTGCCTGGATGAGCAGGACTGATTTAGGTGGGATATTGAGAAGGAATTCCTCCCTTTGAGGGTGGTGAGGGACTGGAATCAATTTGCCAATGCCAGGCTGGACAGGGCTTGGAGCAACCTAGAATAGTGGGAGCKGTCCCTGCCCATGGAATGGGGTGGCACTGGGTGATCCTTAAGGTCCCTTCCAACCAAAACCGTTCCAATTCCCAGGAGCCAGAGGGTTTGACAGAAACTGGGAGTTCTGGGAGGTTCCAGGAATGTCTTCTCCTTCAGGAACAGAGGGTTGGCCCTGTTGSAATTTCAGTTTATTCTGTGGGAGCATCCAGAATCCCACAGCAAAAGGAGGAGGTGGAAAGGAAAGGGAAGCTCCTGGCACTSGCCCAAGGGAAGGGTTTTCCTCCTCTCCACAGAGATTCCGGAATTAAAGTCCAGAGAAGGATTAAGCTCTTTCCCAGTTGGATCATGAATCTAAACCACCTTTAAATGTMCCTTCCAAGCCAAACCATTCCRTGATTCTGGGAGGAGCTGGACCTCTGGAAGGAGGGCAAGGAATCGGGAATGTCCCATTCTCACCAGGAATAGGATCTACTTCCTTCTCCCTTTGGTACCAACCAGCCAAGGGTTCCATTGTGCAAAATTCCAGGAAAATCCAACAAACCCAACTGCTGGAGGCCAAMTGGGATCATTCCTGCAGCATTTTTTACCTCCAGGTCTAGACCTTTCCCATTCCTGTGCTGCTCTGGACGCACAAGGGATGATTCCATTGTCCCATTCCATATTTATGGAGCCCTGGCCACCAGCCAAGGAAGCACAGCTGTGCCCGATCCCAAAATACCCCTCTGGCAGCTCCCACTGGATTTTGGGATGGCTCCATGGCTTTGAACCCAAACAGAGATGCCCAGGAAAGGAGCAAAGCCTCACGGAAAGCCRGAATTCCCGCGTGGAATGGCGGAAACGGAGCCAACGGATGATGCAAAACGTTTTAGGGAATCACACGGGGCTGGAAATARAAGAGGCCTCTGGGGTCTTGTCTTCTCCTGACCATGGGAGAAGTCGGAGTTTGCACAAATCTGCAGCAGGAAAATAATTCATTTAAAAAAACAGAGGCAGCTCCAGCGGGTGTGGAAKCAGAAGAGGAATTTCAGACACGTTCCAAGCAGCTCTTCCTGCACCTTTTTCATAGCAATRGGAAATAATCCTCTGGAAACAGGGCTGGTTGTCCCGAAAAATGGGGGGGAAATGGGGCCTTTGGGTGTYGTTTTTCATTTCCTCTGAGTCCTTTAGAAAATGCAACTGCTGGGAGAGAAATKAGGTTCTTAAAATCAAGGATTTTACAGTCAGGCTCACCGGGTAACCTGGAATTTATATTCCCCAGCCTGGATCATGAATCTAAGGTAAAAATATCTGGATTACCTGCTCTTTTCTCTTTGTAGGGAATTCTTTTTCCTTCAGGCAYGGTGAGTTTGATTCTATCTGTGCACAAAAATTCCAATTATAAATAAAGGCTGTGCTGCCTCTTCCCCTGGAGCTGCTCTCCCTCAGTGCTTATTCCCATATATTTTATAAATGGACATTTCCTAAGGGGGTTTCTCATCCCACTGAAAGGTTCCTCGGGGTGCTGAACCCCAAACAGCCTGGCATGCAGGAACAGCTGAGTTTTGGGGAAACTTACAGGAGCTGAGAAGCCTGGAAATGAGAGGAAGAGGGAAAGGAGGGGAAAAAGGGATAAT
>JACDOX010000445.1:249278-286429 GCA_014549065.1 Cardinalis cardinalis | reverse complement strand
AGCCATTCCCCCAGCCCATTACTCCTATCCCGAGAAGATTCCAAATGAAGAGCAAGGACTGTGGTTCCTCACCCACCAATGCCAGGAAAATGCGGCCACCCAGGGAAACTGAGGCAGCTGGAAAAAATGGACCCAGGTGATTCATCCCAGGGATCCAAACACCACCTGAGGGGGAGATGGACCAGTGGAAAATCCTGTCAGGTTCCCACAGTGGGTGACAGCACCCAGAACATTCCTTTGAAATTGAAATCCGGGGTTTAGGCAACAACAGGAGGATGAAATCCCAACTTCAATCAATCCTTGAAAATTCCCACATTCTCAGGGACCATCTCTGAGAAAAATGTTGGAYTGGAGCATAAGGGCATTGTAGGCAACACCTGGAGGAGCAAATTTATTGGAATCATGGTATTGATTTATTGGAATTTCCCAGAGCAGCTGTGGCTGCCCCTGGATCCATGGAAGTGTCCAAGGCCAGGTTGGACGGGGCTTGGAGCAGTCTGGGACAGTGGGAGGTGTCYCTGCCATGGCAGGRGTGGATTGGGATGGGCTTAAAGTTCCTTCCAATCCAAAGCATTCCATGATTTTCTCCTGCAGGAATGCTGCTGCCCTAAGAGCAGAGCATGGCCTTCTCCTCAAGGGATTTGATCCATGCAAAAGACCCCTGTCCATCCTCACCTGGGAAGTCCTGATGCCCCCAGACCATCTCCAAGGAGTGTGGGAATGAGGGCCAAAGCTTTGCCCCGGAATGTGGGATTTGTGGGGAGCAGGCAGTGGAAAAGACGATTGGAGGAAGAGGAATCTCATTTAGGAATCCAGAGCCACCAATGGAACGAGACGGGAATGTTGGAAAAAAAAAAATGGAGGGGAAAAATAATCAAAAGGCCCAAAGATTGCTGGGTTTGGTGGAGAAACTGCACACAAAGAGAGCCTTTCTGGGAGAGAAAGACAAAGCGCTACCTTTGCTGGAATTCAGGGATACAGACGTCTCTTTTTGGGAATTGTTTACACCTGGACACCAGGGAGGGAACGGAACAGCCAAAAAAGACTGAGGGAACGTTGAAAAAATCCGTGTCGGGCCTGTGGGTTTTGTTTTATATGATTTGTTTATTTAAATGGGTTTTTTTTCCCGATGAAGCAGCCACTGTTTGAAGAGCTGGAGCGTGGTGGGATCAAGGAACATTTTTAGGTCAGTGGTAGCTCTATTTATCATTTTTAAGACAAATTTGATTATCCTGATGGGAATTCAGGTCTTCAGGGAAAGCTGCCCAGTTGTCATATTAATCATTGCTTTTAGTGTTTTCCTTAGGCTTTGGGGTTTGGGTTTAATAGGGAATATTCATTTTTTTTTCCCCTTTTAATTTAGCTTTCAGTTGCCCCAGGGCTTTGGCCTGGGAACCTTTGCAGAGTGTTTTTCCTTCAGTTCCAGCCTTGGAATTCTGGGAAGGCTGTTCACTCCTAACGCAGCCCTTGCTGCAGGTCCATCCCTCCTTCCACTGCTGGGGACTGGGATTCAGGGAATTCTTTCTTGGAAGAAGAAGAAGAAAAAATAAAGAAAAAAAAAAGTCAGAGTAAAAAATAAACATTTACAGTTCCAACTATTGAACATACCATGTTGTTGTCTTTCCAGTGATTTTATGGGATGCTGTTCCTGGCTTTTTCTATTATCATGGAATCATGGAATGGTTTGTGTGGGAAGGGACAGTAAAGCCCATTCAGTGCCAGCCCCTAACATGGGCAGGGACAACTTCCACTGTCCTAGGGTGCTTCAACCTGGCCTTGGACACTTCCAGGGGGAATTGGGATTGGATTGAGGGAGGAGGAGAGYGGAGGACGCCAAAACCTCAGCCTTACCCAGTAAATCCCAGCGGTCCATGCAGAGACAGTGGGAATGAATAAAACCTTTGGAAAAGGGGGATCACMRTTTTTGGAGSTGTTGGATCCTCTACAACAACAAARGAKTTTGGCTTGGGGATGTTTCTGGTTTGGGAACCTCCATGGAGTGGAAAACCAGGAGAGGAAAATCCAGCTGCAGCAGCAGGATCGACCGGCAGTGCCGCCGCTCCCGCTCCCTGAAATGAGAACAGGAAAAGAGTCAGGAAAACAGTCCGTAAAACTTAACTAGTGGCCATATTTAAGAGAAATTAGAGGAAATGGCCCCACATCCTGTGGAATTCACCTTTGCCAAAGTCTGCAGAGCCCAGTCCCAGGGCCGGATTTAGAAAGGGAGCGGAGGCTTTAACGGCCAAAAACGTAGGGAGGGGAAAACGCTCCATGGCCACAAGAGTGAGGCTTCTGTTTGGGCTGGGGTGGTTGGAAGCATGGCCGGGACACRGGGCAGGAATGCCCCAGGTATTCCATGGAAATGTCTCCGTCACGATTCCAGACATGGAAATGTCATCAGGGCTACAATTACAGCCCCAAGGGCACCCTGGAGATGCGGGGTGGGAAACACATCCAAGGTTTTAGAGGCAAAATCCATCACCCCTTGGCTAAAGCTGCCTAAAGTTAAGCTTGAAATCACCCAGATTTTAAGCTCAGCCCAGTTCACTTTGCAAGAGGTCACAGGGAAGAAATTTAGGAATTTTTTATCCCTGTGGAATGAAATGGCTCCACAAGGGATGGAGTGGGAACACCAACTCATGGTTGCAGCACATCCCACAACAGTTTTGGGTGCTGCTCCAAATTTCCTAAATGTTATCCATGAATTCCCATCATGGTCCAGGTGCTTCTGTGTCTGATGGTTTCCACCACAAGCAATGGTTCAAATTCAGCTCCTGCAGAATGGTACYGGATTCAGCCCAGGAGCTGCAGGAACTTAGGGGGCAGCAAAACCATAAATTGAGGAAAACAGCCAGCCAGAATTCCCAGTGTCCTCTTCCAAGTGTCCCTCCCAGCTTTTGGACCTGCCTCATCACCACTTCATCCCTCCCTTCCCTCACTCAAGATTAAAACCATGGGAAACACACTGCAGACATAWAAGGAGGTTTAGACTCCATGTTAGGAATTTTTTTTCATGGAAAGAGGGATAAATCATTGGAACAGACTGCTCAGGGCAGTGGTGGAATCACCACCCCTGGAAATGTTCCAAAAAGTGTGGATGTGGCACTCAAGGACACGTTGTAATGGGGAACASGGTGGCGGTGCTGGGCTGATGSTTGGATTTKACTTTAAAGGTCTTTTCCAACCTTAACAATTCTATAATTCCATGATTTTCTRTCAGTTGGATGCACAGGCCATTTTTCATGGCTTGTATGAAGTCTGAAGGAAATCTTCCCTTTTCCCCTTTTTTCCTTCTTCCATTCTTTCCTTCTTCCCCTCTTGCATTCTTCCTTTCTTCCCTTTTTCCTTTCTGCACTTCTTCCCTTTTTTCCATCTTCTTCCTCTCTTCCTTTCTTCCCCTCTTTCATTCTTCCCTTCTTCCATTCTCCCTTTCTTCCCTTCTCCAGAGGTTCTCCTCATACAAACAGAACTTTCACATTTCCAAAAGCCCCCAGGAAAATCCCCATTAATTGGGATAACGGGTGACATCTGTAAGGGACATCACTGAAAAAATTCAAGGAAACCTGGATTGCTAAATCCAGGGAAACATCCTGCACTCGGTTCTTCCTGATGTTCCAAACAGGACCATGAGGATGGTGAGCAGGGCAAAGCAGATTCCAGCTGGGGATGGATTGTCCCTCTTCATYCCACGAAAATGAGGATTTATAAGAGGCATAGAAATGTCTGAATAATCCCAGTGGTGCAGATGGAGTGGCTGCTCTTTGTCTCTTCCAGAACAACCCATTATCCCAGTGCTTCCCTATTTTTAGGAAAGGGAAACTCATTTGGGATGAAGTTCTCAGTGGTAAACTTGGAATGACAGCAGAACAGAATCGCCGAGGTTGGAAAAGCCTTCCAAGATCGAGTCCAACCCTTTCCCACCACTGACCATTTTCCCAAGTGTCCCATCCACAGGGATATCAAATCCCTCCAGGAATGGGGACTCTTACTGGATTCCACCAGTCACCACCAGCCTGGAATTTGACTCACCCCAGATCCCAGACATGATCCCTCTTGCCCAACGATGGGACCAGGACATAAAATCTGGATCTCTTGGGCCATTCCACACAGATTTCCAAGCAAACCTTTGTGACTCTGCTTGCAGGATCCAGCCCACATCGGAGCAGGGACAGAGATTATCCAACCATGGAAAGCATTCCCATTTCCAGGATGTAAAATGCCATTCAGACCGAGGTCTGGTCATTCAAAATGAGTTCCCTCCAGTGCTGAAGAGAAGGCTTCTCCCAAGGTCCAGGTCCTGCTCGGATCTCCCTCAGGTGCAGTTTCAATGATCCATGTRTTTCATTCCCAAAATCCCTGGAGAACTGATTGCCTGCGCCGACGCGTTCCGTGTCTGATATCCAGGTTATTTTTATGAGTCCCATGCTCACGGAAGTGAGATCCAAAATTGAAATGTCATCTGCTATTTGATCCTGATTCCCAACTTTCTGACATCTCTTTTCCCCTTAATATATTCCAGATGACCGTGAAAAATCCCAGGAAAACATCCGCCTTTTATTGAATAAACTGAAGAGGATTTGTTATTTTCATTTTCCTAAGGGTTGAGGGAGCCCTTTGGGCAACGTTTTTCCGTGGTTTCCTTCCAAATTGCTGACACTTTGTTGGTATCAAGATGTCCAGATGCCTTTTTTCCCTCCCTGCTGAGAGTCCTCACCCCTTGGCGTTGATGTGTATATGAACTCCAGAATTCCCTGGATTTTACAGCTCCCGTGGTGTTGTGGTGTTGGATTTCATAAATCGCGCATCACCTCGGCTCGTATTCCTGGATTTTAGAGTGATTCACAGTCCCAGGAGCAGGAGTTCAGCAGGATCTGGGAAGATGCTGACAGGACCACTCAGAGCCTGAGCCCCACTGAGGTTGTTCCCGAATTATCTGGGGAATCTCCTGTCCTGCTGGAGATGAGATCCAGCAGGAACGTGCGCCTGGAATGTCCTCACAGCATGAGGAGGCTGAGGACATGCAGTTGTTGCACTCAAGCTGGGCCAGAGGAGTTTTGGCTGGATTTTGGGAAAATTTCTTCCTGGAAAGAGCTCTCCAGCCCAGGGCAGCAATGGAGGTCCCATTCCTGCAGGGATTTAAATCCATGTGGAGGTGGCACTTGCGGACATGGTGGGTGGTGGCCTTGGCAATGCTGGGGACAGTTGGATTTGATATTGGAGATATTTTCCAAACCCAAGGAATCTGTGATTCTGTCAAGGATCCAAAGAGCTCCACACCAAAAGAGGGAGGAGGTGGATCCAGCCTGGATCTTGGGCGTGGCCCCTGAGCATCCTGAGAGCCCCAGTCCAAGGTGCTGCCATGGAGAACATCTGGATGCTCCAATTGGGAAAGGAGGAAAACTCATTTGGGATTTAACATCTCATCCCAAAGCTGATCTCTGCCTCACAGCCAGAGGGGATCACACAGGAATTCCCTTCCCAAATGTGGGGTGTGACCCCCTCCAGCTCTCCCAGCTCTTCCCAAGGGGCTKAGCTGGCACTTGGAGCTCATCACCTTCCCACTGCTCCTCCCCAGCACCCAAAGCCACTGACTGAAAGGAGCAAAGGCCAAGCAAGGGAAGCACAAGAACCCTGGGAAGATTCTGAGCCTCAGAGAATCCCAATGGAAAAAAGAAAGTTGGAAGGGAGATAGCAATAAAAAAAGAATAATAATGATGATAATGATAATGATAATGATAATGATAATGATAATGATAATGATAATGATAATGATAATGAAGCATTTCTTTACTCCCTGTGTGGATGTTTTTAAAGCGCAGCCAAACCAGCCATTGAAGATTTGCAGAGCCCAGAGTGAAAAGAAAACTCAAAGGCACAGAAATACAGAAGCAAAATATTTCAATGGCAAATCCTGGGAATTCACTCTGGCCAAAGGACTCTCCTGAAATGTCCATGTTATCCAAGCAATGTCAAAGGAATGACAAGGGATGAGGTATCACATGAAGAGTCTGATTACAGGGGATGGAGGAACAGGACACAGGGAATGGCTCCCACTGCCAGGGGGCAGGGATGGATGGGATGTTGGGAAGGAATTCCTGGCTGGGAGGGTGGGGAAGGGCTGGGATGGAATTCCCAGAGCAGCTGTGGCTGCCTCTGGATCCCTGGAAGTGTCCAAACACTAGGCTGGACATTGGGGCTTGGAGCAGCCTGGGACAGTGGGAGGTGTCCCTGCATATGGCAGAGTGGGACTGGGATAATCCTTAAATTCCCTTCCAACCCAAGCCATTCCATCTATAAATGCACTCATCCCACTCAAGACCTTGGATTTCCTGCAGCTGAGCGTCCACCAATGAAACCCAAGAAAAATTACTCAAAAGTTGGGCCAGAATCAGAAAAAAACACGTTTGAAGCTCATGAGTCCCTGTCATCCTGAACATTACAAGAAACAGAGATCAGCTTGGTTTTATTCCTCTGACAGCAGGAWTTTTTTCCAAATGGATGAGTTTTAAGCAGCTGTCACAAGCCCAAATTAGCTCCCAATGCGTGATCCGTRAAAGTGGGCAGATAAATCATCCAGGAATGCCAGCCACACTCTCAATGGGAAGAGAAATGGATCCACAGTGTTTTTTCAGGGATGTGCTCTGCAGTTTGGTGAGAGGAGGTGTCGACAAAAAAAACACTGCCCTGACAGCTCCGGAAACAAATTGTTCCTTTTCCAGTCACCAAAACTCAGCTGAGGTTTTGTTTCCCTTCACAACCTCCTTCATTCACCCCAAAAAGTCTCTGCCAACCAGGGAAATGTTGTGCAGAGCCCAAATCCTGCCTGGATTTGAAAGAAACCCAAAATTAGAATAATTTACAATGTTCTGGAAGGAATCCCACGGAGCAAAGTGAAAAGAAAAGAATTTGTGAATGGGATTTTGCTGCTTTTAGGGGCATGGAGCTGATGGGAGGATGGAGTGCTGTGGATCTTTTCCTGCTCCTCAGTCACTCCAGGATGGAGGTGATGTGGGGATGGGGTGAAATGTTCCCGTTTTGGTTGTCTCAGGATCCCTTCCAAGGCCTCTCCCAGTTGGCAGGCTGGGCTGAGGGAGGGTTTGGTGCCTCCCAGACTGTTCTCCCTGAGCAGGTGAGTCACAGCCACAGAAATCCCAATGGCCAAATTCACTCCTGGCCATGTTTGTTCCTGTCTCGGCAGGAGAAGTTGAAATATTGGATTTTTCCACCCCAGAATTTCTGCTGAGACAACAGAGATTTAAGGGGAAAAGCAGAATTACCTGGATCAGCCTGACCTGCTGGTGGGAAGGAGGGGTCTCAGACTTCCCAAATCCTGGGAGCTGTTGATTCCTGCAAAGACAAGAGAGATCAGGCTGAGCTGGTTTGGCTTTTTGTCATTGTCACTCCAGCCACGAATCCTGAGCTCCCATCCAGGGAARAGGCCACAGTCCATCCCTGATGGGATCATGGAGCCAGGGCCCATCCAAGAGAACACGGGATGAGCCATGGAAGTGACAGCTTCAGAATGGATCGGTGCAAATGGACCCAAAAAATGTATCCCAGAAAGGATTTGGGAAGGGARAAGGGAATTTTGGGAAAGCAGTGTTTTATCCAAGTCTGTTTGGACAGGAAACCCCCGGTGGTTGTGAATAATGGGAAATATCCAGGAAATCCCAGGACTGTCCCAGTGTTGGGATGAGATGTCTGTCACTGCCTTTTGGAGGCCAATCCAAGCAGAGCTCCAGAGCTTTTGTTCTGATATTCCCAAAAATCTGGGCCAACCATCAAATCCATCCCTAGTCACTTCACTGTGCTACAGTCATGGAAATTTAGTGAGGAGTGGGTAAGATTCTGAGTTGTGGAAGAGTTTGGGTGGGAAGGGATCCTAAGGATCATCCCATTCCATGACAAAGGACACCTCCCACTGTCCCAGGCTGCTCCAAGCCCCATCCAGCCTGGCCTTGGGCACTTCCATGGATCCAGGGGCAGCCACAGCTCCTCTGGGCACCTGTGCTGCTGTTCCATCACCTTCCTCCTTATCTACACATCTTATCTGCTGTCCAGGAATTTTCCAGAGCTCCACCTCAGCTGGAGCATCAAGCCAAGGAGTTGGTGGTCATGGTTCCCAAATGTGGATCTCAGAGTCCTTTATTTATCCTTGGGATCCACCTCCAAACTTTTGGGAGCATGAAACGAGGAGCAGTCACTTTGCAAAGCTCCAGAAACTCCCTCAGGATTCCTGTGGAATCATCAGTGGTTCCCAAGAGAGACCAAATTAAGGCTGGACCTAATTAAACACAGTCATGGAATCTTAAATTCATGGAGTGGTGGGGTTGGAAGGACCTTTAGGGTCATCTGTTCCCTCTACCATGGGCAGAAGTCCCATTATCCAGCCAGGCTGGAGCAGGGCCTGGGGTCCTGCAGGAAGGGAGAGGTCGCAGCAATGGAACATCCATGATCCCAATCCAAGGGCGTGGGAGGCTGCTGACATTCCCTCCAGCCATGGCAGCATCTCCTTGGGCACATTTCTGGCCCAAAATACTCTGGAAAGTGAGGAACAGGGGAGGGCTTTGCTCATCCTCCACGGATTTATGGAAGAACATCAGGACCACACGGAATTCCTTGTCATTCCTGCAGGGGAATCACTCCTGGCAGGGAGATTCCCTACAAAGGGACCAACCTCCCTGGGCTTCCCATTCCTTCCTGCCAGCACCAATTGCAGGGAATAGGAGAAAGGACAAATTTTGGAGCATCTGAAYTCCAAGATTTGGTGTCCTGCTCCAGCAGGATCCCTCTGCTCATCCCAGGGACCGAGCAAACAGAGCTCCTCAATCCCGACTGGGAATGCAGCGGGGGGAGGGAAGCTGAAGGAAAATAAATAATTTCTGGCTGCTCTGAATCAAAGCCTGTTACAATCAAAACAGTTCCCCGCTGCAGCAGGGCCCTGGGGCCTCGTTCCCAAAAATTATGTGTGTGCTGGAAGCCACAGGGAAAAACTCTCTGACAGAGGAGACCTTCCTGCTGTCCGAGGGAGCCAGGGAATGCTCTCAATCCAATATCTCTGTCCAGGCTCTCCCAGAGCTTGTGCAGCCTCTTTGTCCAGAGTCCAAGGCAGAGTGGGTTAATCCTGCAGCTCCTGCCCCTGGGAATGCCCAGAGGGAAAAACGGGAAAGGAAATGAGGATTTGGGGGCTAAATTGAAATGGGAAGTGGACAAGAGAGCATTGAAGGAGGTTGGAGGGGAAAACCCTCRGCACAAACGGCAGCAAGGAGCCCTGAGCCTGGTTTGTCTGAGAGTGTCACTGATTTCATGGGAAATATTCCTGGTTTGCAAGAACTACTCCTGATTTTCAGGAATTGTATGTGGATTTATACACAAGAATGCAGCAGTTAAAATGGGAATTCAGAAGTCTCATTGTGAGGGATCTCATGAGGTTCAGCAAGGGCAAGGTCCTGGATCCAGGCGGGAGCAACCCCAAGCACAAACAGGGGTTGGGTGGAGAATGGATGGGGAACCCTGCAGGGAAGGATTTGGGATGTTCATGGATGAGGGGCTGGATGTGCCCAGGCCAGAGACCCCCCTGCCCCAGGGATGATCCCAAGGGTGGGACACAGGATTAGGGAGGGGATTCTGCCCCTCTGCCCCTCAGGTGAGACCCCACCTGCAGAGCTGCCCCAGATGCACCAGCACAGGGACCTGGGGCTGCTGCAGGGCTGGAGCCAGGCTGGGAGAGCTGGGAATGTTCCCCTGGAGAGGAGAAGGCTCCAGGGAGAGCTCAGAGCCCCTGGCAGGGCCTGAAGGGGCTCCAGGAGAGCTGGAGAGGGACTGGGGACAAGGCATGGAGGGACAGGACCCAGGGAATGGCTCCCACTGCCAGAGGGCAGGGATGGGTGGGAGATTAGGAATTGGGAATTCCTGGCTGGGATGGAATTCCCAGAGCAGCTGGGGCTGCCCTTGGACCCCTGGCAGTGCCCAAGGCCAGGCTAGAGCAGCCTGGGACAGTGGGAGGTGTCCCTGCCATGGCAGGGGTGGGATGRATCATCCTTAAGATCCTTCCTAACCCAAACCATCCTGGGATTCTGTGAGAGGATGAAATTTCTGGGATCACACCCCTAAGAGCCACTGATTGGTGCTGRATATCCAGACCTTTCCCCTTTTCCAAGATAAAGGATGGAAGCTCCACTTTTCCTCCGAGTCCTTCAGCAGCTCCAGGTTCTTCCCCCATCCCGGAGTTCCAAAGTGACACCAGAGCTTGTCCCAGGGAGGGGACTTGGAGCAAGACCTGGATCCTGCTGCTCCAGAGGATCCCGAGAGCGGATCCCACCCCACCAAACTCCAGGCTGTGGGGAATCCAGATGAAAAATTTCCAGCAGGATAAAGCAGCAATTTTCCTGATTCCAGAGAACCCCAAGTGCAGCCGGCACTCCAGAAATTCCRGCTAAACTTCCTTGGCACCTTGGATTCCCTGAGAGGATGGAGAGGAGAGAAAACAGGGACCAAACKCAGCCACTTGGGATCGAAATTTCCCTTTTTTGCCTCTCATTGTGCCGCTATGAAGACAGAAYTCCTTTCATCCTGGATATATTCCTGGTCCTTTTTGTGGATACGGAGTTTGTTCTCCCTCCATGACCTGTTGGATTTGGCAATTCTTGTGTTTTTTAACCCCAAAAAGAGATGGGAATTCATTCAGATCCCGCATTCTGACGTAGACATCACTGAAAGCAAAGAATTGGGATCCAAGGATATCCAGAGGTGCCTTCCAAGCCCAGTGACTCTGACTTTCCAGCACAAATCCACAAAAGAAGGGCAGAATCCCTCCAGAAAAAAAAAAATAATAATAATAAAGTGACCAAACCTCGTTTTCTGTTGGATTCTCCAGCAACAAGGACATTCCAACGGAGTGGAAATGGAATGAAAGGAGAAGCTGGGAACAAGGAAGGTGGGAACTGGGGCTGAATAACCTTGGAGCAGTTACAATGGATCCTTGTCCTGCYGCTGGAATGTGGCCAGGAGGTGCTGAACAAGGAACTGCTCATTCCCTTGGTGACAGATAGGATTTCATGGCTTGGTTTTATGGGATGTGGCCATAAATCCATGGATCCTGCACGCCTGGAATGGGCTGGGCTCCTGCTTATTCTCAACTGGCTTGAAACAACTGGTGCAGGGTGAGGAACCASCTGTGGGCAGATGTGGCACCTTCCAGAGAGGAGACAGATTCCAAGGATGATCCAGCATGGAATTCTCACAGGACAGAGCTTTCCATGGATGACAGAGAAACCCTGGAGCTGTTCTTGATTAAAAGGATGAGCTGGGCTTAAAACAGGACAAGGRGTCTGGGCCAGCTTTGCCTCAAGCCCATCCTGGGAAATCCAGCTTGTCCTGCCTTGCCCAGTCCAGAGAGCAGGGAAAATTCCTTGGAAAACAAGGAAGTAAATGGGATTTTTCAGCCTGTAAAAAAAAATAATAATAATAATAATAATTAAAAATAATAATAATAATAATAATAAGGGGGTACTGTGGAGGATTCAGGTTCTTTGAAATGCCCCACACTGATTTTCCTAGGATCTCCAAGCTTGGCAGAAATCCCATTAGGAGAGGTTGGAAAAACAGAATATATTGGGGTGAAACAACATTCYCACCTGGAAAGACTTTGGGATTGGTGTGAGGAATAATTGTGAGGCACCTCCCCGCAGCTCCTAAATCCAGTCAGAGCTGGAAGTGACTTGGCAGAGCTGSTGATCCAGCTTTTCCCTGAAACACAGGGATTTGGGGCAGTTCCTGCCAGAGATGGATAAAAGGGGATGGGCTGGAGTCCATCCCAGTTTCCACAAGTTTTATGGACACTGCTGAGGAAAAGAATGGGCAGAGAGGAGCCTGGATTGGGATGGGGACACCAGAGGGCTCCTACGGKTGCTTGGAACTGGATTTAAGAAGGAATTGAGGGGGGAAATGATCCCAGAGCACAAAGGCTGGATCCATKACTTTTGAGGGGTTTTCCTCATTTTTTATGATGGATAACTTGGTCACCTGAGCATGGAACGAAACAAATCCAGTGGGAATCTGSTCTGGAAGTCAAAGGAATGGTCAGGGAGACCGGGGGCTTCCAATCCTTGYTTGGTGCCCCCTCACCAAGCTCAGCTTTCATTCCCTGCCTTTATTCCCTTTTTCCCACTCAGTTTGTGGTGGATTGTAGGAACACAGCCCCCATCCTTTTGGAGCTCCTCCTGCCAGCTGGAATTCCAGGGAGGCAGAGAAATCCTTCCAAGAATATCCTAGGAGGTGAGACGTGGTTATACACGACCCCATTGTTCCAAAAATAACCATTCCCTGCCAGTGGGAGGGGGCCAAAATGTTGGATKTGGGGCTTCCCCCAGGATTTCAAGGATACCTGAGCCACCCTGGGCCTTCAGCTCCAGCAAATCCCAGATTTTCTCCTCACCAAGCAGAACTGGCACAACACCTGGAGCTCCACATCCTTTTGTCCTGAAGGAATCGTTCCTGGCAGAGGTTTGTGCTGAATATTCTGCCTTCCCTTTCCTGCTTTTCCAAATGAAATTCAACCTCCAGGCTCCCGTGCTCCTGGCAGGATGTGATTTGGTGGAGGTGGTTCCCAACGTTCAGTTCGGGATAGGATTCAGGAGCCGAGCCTAAAGGCAGGAAAAGCCACAATAAAAATTCCAAAGAGCAGTTTTACCAAGCTTGGGGCAAACCCAGGGATTTTAAGGAAAACCTCTGGGTGTTACTGCAGCTTCCCAGCCACCAGGAACAGCCACATTTTTCCATGGGATTGGGAAGGGCAAAATGTCCTCCAGGAGCTTTAAAGCCTCCGAGGAGCAGGAGGATGAACCTTTCCTTGCATTTCCCAGCTCCAGACTCGTCCCAGAAAGTTGAGAAGTCAAACTTTACAGTCTGGGAAGATCCTTGGATTCTTCCCACTCTCCTCACCGGGAGCCAGAGCTGTTTCCTTGGCACCCCTATGCTTTTCCTTGCCCTGACATTCCATGGCTGCACCTCTGGAAAAGGCATTTAAATAAGTCTGACAATGGGATTAATCCAGCAGGAGCTGAAGATCCATTTTGAGGAAAATCCAAGTGGTTTTCCTCAGAGTTCCTTGGGAATACTCCATGTGCTGGCAGTCTTTGACTCCGTTGGAATTTGGTTTGTGCTACCTGTGTGAARTAAGTGCTGCACMATCCTGGAATTCCAGAATTTGRGTWGGGAGRGATCTGAAGGATGATCCCATTCCCATCCCTGCCATGGCAGGGACACCTCCCATTATCCCACGATGCTCCAGCCTGGCCTTGGGCACTTCCAGACACTTCCAGCTTCTCTGGGGATTCCTTCCCAGCCCCTCCCCACCCTCCCAGCCAGGAATTCCTCATTCCCAATATCCCATCCATGAGTTTTCCCTGGATCCTTCTCTTCTCCAGGTTGAACATTCCCAACATTTCCAATTCTCCTACTGAATGACTCCCCCAGCAAAATCCTGGCTCTGGATTTCCTGAACTTCCACCAGCAGGAACAGGAATTTCTGGGGGAAACCAAGGTTTGATCCAGCTGTAGGATTGTGAGGATGGGAAGGGAATCGGTCCTGGAGGAAAATTGGTTTTATTGGGAATTCTCAGTCTCTTGGGCAAGGAAGTCCCTTCCCAAGTGGGGGCTGCACCCTCAGCCCAAACCCAGAGTGAGAATTCCCAAAAATAGGAGGGGAAAGATGAAGCTGGGAAATTTAAAAATTCCATTGGGAATTATCAGAATTCCTGGATGTCAAAACACCCAACAAATAAAAAAGAAACAATTTAAAAAACCTCCCCAAATATCCCAAACTGGAGCCAAACCAAAGYAACAGCAATTTTCCTTCTCCCCTTGAGTCTCATTTTTTGGACAAGGATGGATGAAATCCCTCTTTTCCTTGGAATGGCCTTCCCAAGTTTTGAGGAGCTCCTGCTAAATTGAATCCCTGCTGTGCTTTGGATAATGGGTCATAAAAACACTCARGAGGGATTAGAAACACAACAAAACCCCACAAATGCCTGGTTTTCCCGATAAAACTCTGCCCAGGACATTCCCTGCTCCGAGGGGAAGTGAGGCAAGGAAAAGAATTCCATGTTTTCCAGAAGGTTTCCCAAGGTTTTTGGGAAGGGGCTGAAGGTTGAAGGGATCTGAGCTCCAGCCTCAGGATGCTCCACAGGAAGGGCAGAGATGCCCTCTCATGGGGGATCATGGAATTATCCCTCTGAAATCCCCTTTTCCCAGATTTTAAAGGCTGCTGTCTCCATGGAAGTGGGAATCCATATTTCCCAACTCTTTTTTTAGCGTTTTGGGAAGGAAAAGCCACCCTGGAGCGTCATTGCCCGGTCAAAAGCTGCAAATCCYGGTTTTCCTCTCAATCCTTCTGCTGGGAAAGCCTCTTTGGAAGGAAAAGGAAGGGAAATGTTGAGCCTATGGAATGATAAAGGTCTTGGGAGGGATGGGAATTGTCCTTTAATAAATCATGGAATGAGTCCGGAGGGTGCCGCCCACCCCAGGCAAGGCTGATCCCAAACGTGGAATAACTGATCCCAGTGAAACGAGGGAAGGTTTTCCATGGGAATTGAATTGGATTCCAGTGGGAAGTGTGAGCTTCCTTCTGCTGCTTGGGGCTGGGACACGCTCCCCAGAGGAGGAATTTTATACCTGAAATATWTGGGGATATTAAAGCACACAAAGGGGATTCATGGTCCCGGAGGTTTTGACTTCCCAAAAATTCCTCCAGGCTGGGAAGAATAGGAGGAATAGGGACACAGGAATAGGAGAATTCCAGAGTTGGGGCTTTTTTGGCTCCAGACTGCCTGGAAAGGATTGGATCTAAGCAGGGATAGATGGGATATYGGAAAGGAATTCCTGACAGAGAGGGTGGGAAGGGACTGGAATGGATTTCCTGGAGAAGCTGGGGATTAATAATGGATTAATGCTTAATAATGGATTCATAAGTAATGATGGGAAAGAAATGGAACAACCTGGAGGAAAAACTTGGAGGGGAAAAAAAATTCAGTTTGGACTTGGATGGAGGATTAGGAAAAGTTTCTGCTCAGTGGCTGAATCCCAGAATCCTGGAATGGTTTGGGGTGGAAGGGGCTGAAAGTTCATCCCATTCCCACCTCCCACTGTCCCAGGGTGATCCAACCCCCAATGTCCAACCTGGCCTTGGGCACTGCCAGGGATCCAGGGGCAGCCACAGCTGCTCTGGGAATTCCATCCCAGCCAGGAATTCCCAATTCCCARTCTCCCACCCATCCCTGCCCTCTGGCAGTGGGAGCCATTCCCTGTGTCCTGTCCCTCCATGCCTTGTCCCCAGTCCCTCTCCAGCTCTCCTGGAGCCCCTTCAGGCGCTGGAAGGGGCCCTGAGCTCTCCCTTTGTTCTCCAGGCTGAAGGGACAAGGAAAGGGATAATCCTGAAGGGATTTTGGAGGGGTTTGGACAGCCTATCCCTATTCCTGTTCCTATTCCTATCCCTATTCTTATCCCTATCCCTATTCCCACTCCTCTGGATTTTGCCTTGCTCATTCCCTGCACTCTTCACTTTTCTGGGATCATCCCTTCCCAGCCTTTCCGTGTTTGTTCCCTCCTTGCCATATCCCAGATCAGAATCCCACTGGGATCTCTTCCAGCACTCCAAGGACTTTTCCCACCCCCTCACACATGGAAAAGTCTCTTTGTGGGTACCTGAGGAGCTCTGGGAAAAAGGAGGGATCCTTGGAGAGAGAAATCCTTGGAGCAGAAGGTCTGTGAGGGTTTTTCCCTCCCCCATTCCAAGTGCTGCTCTCCCTCCACCCCAGGCTTGGAAAATCCATCTTTTCCCTCTGCTCCAGGGATGGGAAGGAGCTCCTGGAGAACTTTCTCCATAGGCAAAGCATTGAGAATTCCAAGTTAACGAGGAGATTTTACAGGCTTCCAAACATTCCCTGGCTCCAGGCTTTCCCCCTGTGGTGGATCCCGAGGCCAACGCTTCCATGGGGGAATTGTGATTTTGGAAAATTCCATTTGAAAGATCCCAAGGGAATTTATTAAGACTTCCTGTAAAAGGACAGGGAGTTTAATACAGAGGGGGAAAAAAAAAAAGAACAGGAATTTTGATTTCCRCCAGAACAGGGCTTGACTTCATAAATGAAATTCCCTCATGGTCTCCCCCATCCTGTTCCCATCCCATTTTCCCCCCTCCTCATCCCATAAAACAGAGCCTGGGATCAATGGCCCGTGTGTATGGAAATAAAGAGGAATCCTGTCGTTCYCAGGTTTTTCTGTGGGATGGGTCACGGAGCTGGGGCAGGGGCAGAACTCCTGGGAAAGGCACAAACCCTGGGCTGGCTGGAGTGGGAAATGTTTCCCTTCCAACCAAACTTTTCTGGGGTTCTGGAACTCTATGGAGAACAACTGAAATATTCCCAAAATCCAATGTGCCTTTCCTCACTTGCATCATTTATTTCCTCTTTTCCTTTCTGTTTTGTGTTGGGATTTCTCACTCTCAGAGGGAACCATCGGAGAGGGAACAAACCCTAATTCCATAGGGAAGGGAATCCAGCCAGAGGCGTTTCCCTCCATCCCAGTCCACCCCAACAACTGGTGACCAGTTTCCCCAGTGGATCTGATGGAATCCCAGGATTGTGCAAAGCAGTTTTCCCCAAATAAATTCATTTACCTCCTCAAATCAATTYTCCCAGTAAATCCCACCTTTCTACAGCCAGGAATTTCCCCCCCAGCACTTCAATCCCCTTATCCCTGAATTCCAACAAGACCAGGATCCGACCTTCCCTTTTCCCAAGCAGCTCCTCAGTAGTGTTGGAGTTCTGGCACCTCCTCCTTGGCTGCTCCCAGAGCTCACTCCAAGGTTTGGGAATCGTGTTTCACTCCATATTAATGCCTGAAATTTTATTATCCCAGGATCATAAAAGCCCAGCTGCTGATGGCGGCCCCAGCCTCGGTTATTTCACCCTGCTGAATTCCTGGGATTGAATCCAGAGTTTCTCCATCACCGTGTGGAGAGAGCCCTCTGCAGCTGGCTGGATAAATCCATCCACTCACAGGAAAAATCCCAAGGAATATTTCCTCCTGCAGGAAAACCTCTGGGAAAGCAGCATGGTTGGACACCAGGGTCCGGGATCAGCCCTTCCCAAGGCCAGGTCAGCCTTCAAGGATGGGTTTGTTTTATTCAGGACATGGGATTCCCCCTTTTCCTGACCTTTTTCCTGCTCTTATGGAGGAGGAGAGACCTGACAAGGCTTAGGAGCAAGAAGGGATCAAATCCAGGATTTCCTGAGCTTTTTCCTCATTTTGGCTGAGAGTGCACCAGAATTTGGTGAAATTCTCCTCCCATCATTCCCTTCTGTTCTCCCTAAAACGTTGGTTAGGCGTGGAATCATAAAATCCTGGAATGGTTTGGAAGGGACCTTAAGGATGATCCCACTCCATCCATGGGCAGGGACACCTTCCACTGTCCCAGGCTGCTCCAAGCCCCATCCAGCCTGGCCTTGGGCACCTCCAGGGATCCAGGGACAGCCACAGCTGCTCTGGGAATTCCATTCCAGGGTCTCCCCACCCTCTCAGCCTGGAATTCCTTCCCAAAACCTCATCTAAGCCCCGGGAGAAAAGCCCCTGTGCTGGTTCAATCCCAACAGCCCCTGGTTTGGAGCAGGGATCAGAATTTCCCRGGATTGCAACCATGGGAGCAGGGAAACGCAGCCCTTTTCCCTCCACTGAAGTGTTAATTCCCAATAAAACCCTTGATCCAGAGCTACTGGAATTCCYGCCTCTGCTAATGAGTTAATTAAACCAATTGCCCATGGAGTTGGTGCAGTGAAGGCTGGGACACAGCAGAACAGCAGGACAATGAGAGGACACCACGGGAACATCGGGACAGAAGCCTCTGGAAGTGCCTGGCACCATCTGGGATTTCCAAGAATACCTGGGGATGGATTAGGAGCCCAAAATTCCCTTTCCACCTAAATTAATCCACTGAAATTATTCTCCACTTGKCTTTGGAGCACCATCCAATGAGGGGCATCCAGAGATCCTGATCTTGGGTAATCCAAATTTCTCAAGCCTTAGGACACCTCCCTGTCCCTGGATGTGAGCCAAGAAATCAGGGAAAGGCTGGAATTTCAGAGGTGTGGAGCAGGAAGAGCTGATGGAGGTAAGGAGAGGATCTTGGAAAGGACAGGAACAATGGGAATGGTGAGACAAAGCTCTAGCCAGGAGCAGGAAGGGAGGAAGGAAGCCACGAGTGGAAAAAAMCAGAGGTTTCCTTGTGGAAAGATCTCCAGAATATCAGAGAGGGTTTTCCTAAAGTCTGGGAACAGCCTGAGCACATCCCACCCCTTTGGGTGCCATTCCAGCTGGAAAAGTAAATCATGGAAAAGCCACCACTCCTAAAAACCTCCCAAGAGGTGGGAGAGGGACACCAGAGCAGGGGCCAGGGGATCCAGCTGGATTTCTCCTGGTGGCACGTGACATCTCCAGGAGCAGCAGGACCTCATCATGGACCAGCTCCTCCCCATCAGCCTTTGGGGTGAAAAGCAATTCCCTGCTCTCCCACCAAAAATTTTGGGAAGTTTTGGGCTTGATGGTGCACCAAAGGATTTGGGATTGATTGGGCTGGAGTAGGAGAGGACYGTGGAACAGGATGATCCTGAAGATSCCTTCCAAACACTCCATGATTTGATGATGATTATGGAAAAGGACACTCTGCCTTGGAATTCTGGWGTAGCCAGGACCRAGGTGATCCTGAAGGTCYCTTYCAACCCAAACCAYTCCATGATTTGATGATGAYTATGGAAMAGGACACTCTGCCTTGGAATTCTGATGTAGCCAGGACCGAGGTGGAACAGAACTCACTCCAGGACATTCCCAACTCCCATCTTCTTGTTGGATGAAGGATAAACTTCAACAAAATCCGAGCACATCCCRGCCCCTCATCCCACCCTGCTTTACAGCTCCGTGGGGAATCCAGGGATAAAGCTTCTGTCCATCCCCACACCATCCCTGCCTGGAGTCTTGTGCTTTTCCAGCACACACAACGCGGCTGTGGGGAGGCGGCGGATGGGGCTGGAATAAATCAAGGAGAGCAGCAGGAGGGGCCCGGCATGCGGCTGGAATTAGCGGAGAGGGGAATTGTAAACAACTGGGGAAACGTGCCTGAAATTAATTTTTAGGACCTAATGGGATTTTGCTTGGAGCGGAGTCAAGAATGAAAAGCTTTCCGTGGCAGAACGAGGCACTTTGCATAAATTTGCATCCTGACATCGGCTGGCTCTTCCCGGGAGCGCGCGTGCGTCCYTGCACGGCTGTGAGGGGGATTTGGGAATTGCTTTGGTCATTATCCACGGCTCCTCTCGAGGAGTTTTAATGGGAGCAGACCCTCAAAAGCCAGGATTCCTGGGCTCTGGAATGCCATGGGATGGAACAGCAGGAAAGGGAAGGACAAGTCACCTTGGTGTTGTCATGGATGAACTGGAGGGAATTTTTATTTCCATAGGCAGCTGTCTGGGAAATATGACTCCCCAGGATGGGTTGGATCCTGTGGAAGAAGGGATGAGGTGTTTTGGGAAGGGAAATTATCACAGAATAGGATCAGGGARTGGTTTGGGATGGGAGGGACCTTCAGGATCATCCCATCCCATCCCTGCCATGGGCAGGGACACCTTCCACTGTCCCAGGTGCTCCAAGCYCCATCCAACCCAAACCATTCAGGTCCCTTCCAACCCAAGTCAGTCTGGAATTCCATMATTCCATGATCCTAYGAACAATCACAGCAGGAAATATCTGTCAACTGCCCAAACCCCTCAGTTCTCCTTGATGCTCATCCCAGCTGATTTTGAGGAAAAACCCAGGAATTAAACCATTCCCTACTGATTAAGCTGCACTTTAATTTGCAATTAAGTTCATTTACCTCCCATCCTACTTTGCGTTCTGCTTGGACAGGGGATCCACGTGGATCCGGATGAAACTCAGTGGAAATTTTTCCCTGGATTTCCAAAGGCTCCAGCTCTGCCTCTTTATCCCTTTGCAGGGAGATGCCTGGTTGGAATCTCCATCTCCAAAACACCAACAGGGATTAAAGAAGCRTCAAGAAGGTTAAAATTCCTTTGCTTTATTATTCTCACAGAATGAGGAGGGATTTCCATCCACACTGGAGGCAATAAAATAATCCCCATTGGATCATTGGGAGATGGGAATGTTCAAACATGACCTCCGGCCAAATTTGAAGGTCCTTCATCAACCAAAATCAAAGAACCTTAATCAGCCAAAATCAAAGATTCTTCATCAACCAAAATCAAAGGTCCTTCATCAACCAAAATCAAAGGGTTTTCATCAACCAAAATGAAAGGTCCTTCATCAAGCAAAATCAAAGGTCCTTCATCAACCAAAATCAAAGGTCCTTCATCAACCAAAATCAAAGGTCTTTCATCAGCCAAAATCAAAGATCCTTCATCAGCCAAGCTCCTCCTGATTTCCACAAGTTTTAGGCAGCAAAGGGATAAAGGAGAGCAGAATCCTCATGGGATTGAGGTGTGGAGTTACCTCCCAGTAGGTCCTTCAGAAGAACCTTCCAGATCCTTTCAACACAACCCCTCTGCCCAAATACCTGTCCCGATTTTCCAGCTGGGAGAACATGGAAAGAGAAGCTTTTCCTGCTATTTCAGGCCTCCCCCAGACTTCCAGGCATTTCCATTAATAAACTTTCCAGGCACATCCCAACCCCAGCTCCAACAGGGACCTACTGGGAAGCTTTTCTCTTCCCTGACTCCGAGTGTTGACAGGCCTGGGAAGAGCCTTCTCCTTACATCTCCAAGTGCCAGGCTGTTTTGGCGCTCCCAGCTTTTGTTCCATGCAGAGACACGGACAGCTCCTTCAGAAATTCCACACTTCAGCTGTTCCTCAGCTTTCTGAAGGACACAATCCCAGTAGCTCYAAGTGCCCCCGGGAAGCGTTTTTGGAAAACATCAAGCCAGGATGGCTCTGCCAAGTATTCCCAGGGCAAGAACCACCCTCAGCTTCCCAAACATCCATAATTCTCCATTAAAYGCAGAGGAACGCCAAGTCCTTCCCTCTTTTCTCTTCATGTCATTATTTTTGGGAACAATAGGTCAAAATCCCGCAGCCGGGCAGCTGGAAGGGAAACACTCCCGGGAAAAACCTTTCCTGGTGCTACCTGGGTGGGATGAGCTCATCCAGCTTCCACTTTTCCTCAATCCTTCAGATTCCCCAGAGGGGAAAAATCCTTAATAAAGGCAGGGATTTGCTATTTTTAGTTATAGTTACAATCTCCAAACGCCTCCGAGATGTTTGGTTCCTTCCAGCTCCATCTACCGCAGATGGAGCCCAGGAAGAGCCGTGGGAGGTTGGGCTCTTGTTGAAAATTCCTTTTTATTGGAYGTTTTCTGCTCTCTAACAATCACGTCATAAATTCAGCAGGACTTTTATGGGAACTCCCAGGGTGTTTTTATTTCAAATATCATAATACAAGGGGGGTAAAAAATCCTACAGAGCTGGAAGCAGCTCCTGGTTTTCTTGTTTTTACAGGGATTTTAACAGGAAGAACTTTTCTGAACCAATGGCAAAAACTCTTTAGGAACAGCCTCACTGGGCCAAGGAAAGGGGTCGGGGTTCTGTAGGAAAGTTGGAATTTTCTGCTGGAAAAGAATATCCAGGGGTGGGATTCTGTCCCTCTGCCCCTCAGGTGAGACCCCAGAGCAGAGCTGCCCCAGCCCTGAGCCACCAGCACAGGGACCTGGAGCTGCTGCAGGGCTGGAGCCAGGCTGGGAGMGCTGGGAATGTTCCCCTGGAGAGGAGAAGCTCCAGGSAGAGCTCAGAGCCCCTGCCAGGGCCTGAAGGGGCTCCAGGAGAGCTGGAGAGGGACTGGGGACAAGGCATGGAGGGACAGGACACAGGGAATGGCTCCCACTGCCAGAGGGCAGGGATGGATGGGAGATTGGGAATTGGGAATTCCTGGCTGGGATGGAATTCCCAGAGCAGCTGGGGCTGCCTCTGCATCCCTGGAATGTCCAAGACCAGGTTGGAGCAGCCTGGGACAATGGGATGCCCCTGCCATGGCAGGGATGGCACTGGATGGGCTTTAAGGTCCCTTCCCACCCACAGCATTCCATGATTCCATGACCTTGCAGTGGTCACAGGGACACGAGTTCCACACTCACCATCCATTAGTGATGGACACGGGATGAGCAGAGGAGAGGATGAAAGGATCCTGCTCCAATTGTCCTGGCTCCGAGTGACGACTTTCTCTGAACTTCCATGGAGTGCCCAGAGGCAGAAAAGCAGCTGGAAGTGGGACATGGGCAGCAGGAGCAGCTCTCGAGACCTCCAGGAATTCCCTTTGGATGTGGCAGACTCTGATCCCAGCAGGAATGTGCTCCTCYCTGCCCAGGGCTCATTGCTGTTCCCGGGAATTCGGAGCAGGTGCAGGAGGAAATCCCATGGGCTGTGTCCAGCAGAGGCTGCGCCTCCRTGCTCCAACACCCAAAGTTTCCATTCTTCCCTCCACAGGCACAGGAAAACTTCCCGAGGGAATTCCTGCAATGTTGGCTGGAAGAGTTGAACAACAAACAAATGGGGCAGGAGGATAAAAGGATGGCAAAATSCCGGGAAAACTTTCCTGAGTGGAAATTCATTGGAGCCATTGGCCAGGCCCCAGGATAGCTCTGTAGGGGGTGGGTCTCATCCCTTTGGAAGGTACCAAAGAATTCCAAGASCTGCCCTTCCCCACCCCCTCAGAGCCCATTTCCAACGTGTGGATTCCCCATTCCCACATCCGAGCATCCTGTGCCATAGGAAACATCCCATGGGATCCCTCCACTCTCCTCCTGCCATTGCCACAGGTCTCCCAGAGCTCCCAAACCCCATCCATCAACCATCCCAGAGCACCCTTGGAACCTGCCAAGCATTTTCCAAGCATCCCAAATGTTTAAGGAAAAAAAATATTCCCAACAGCTCTGCTCAGACATTCTAAAGGAAAAAATCGCAGGAACCTGCTTTGGAAGCCTGGAGCCCAGCAGAGGGGTTGRTGTCCAGAAGCAGCAATGATCCCAAATCCCCCCAGAGCTGGAAGAGGCAGCACAAACCCTCGGCTTGGGCAGRGTCCGGCCGGGAACGCCACAAAAGGAATTTCAGCAGCTGTCAAAAACCGGGAATTCCTTTCATGTCCCTRCAGCAGATGGACACTTGAAAGCCGGACCTTGGCCGTGGGTGTGACCACTCCAAAACCACGGCCTGGAGGGCCAAGGGCTCGGGATGAAGGCTCCTCTCCATCATCCCAGCAGGTTGGAGAATCCCAACCAGCCCGGCACTCCGGGGCCACTCCTGCTTCGTGTCAYGGAGCCGTCAGAGGCTCCTCCAAATTCCAGCCCACCCTGGTGCCTTTCATCCCGGCCAAGAGCATCCCAGGGCCTGGTTTTTATAGGACAGAGGGATGTCAGAACTTGCAAGGCCGGAGCGTGGAGAGCACAGGAGGGAATCCAATGAAAAGAGGCAGGAGGTGGCATTTCCAAGGAGGGCAGAAAGAAACATCCCAGTTTTTAAAAGGCCGGAATGCTGGCAGGAGATAATCCAGAGGGAATGGCCAGGAGGATCCTGAGGGATGGATTTGACCCCGGTGTCAGTTTGGGGCCGTGTTGGTGTTCTCCACGTTTCCCCCACAAAAGGCAGCGACATCAGGCTCCAAACCAGCCAAAGGAAAACAGATTTTCCTATGGATGAAGGAATCCCTGATTTTCCTGTTCCTCACCAGAACCCCAGCACCATGCCAGGATCCCTGTCCCACATTGGGATTCTTGTCCCATGCTGGGATCCCTGTCCCACTCCATGATCCCATATTGGGATCTTTGTCCCATGCCAGAATTCCTCTCCTGTACAGGGACCCCATTCCTATGCCAGGATCCTTGTCAGGATCCCTGTCCCATGCTGGAATCCCTGTTCCRCGCGGAATTCCCAGTCCCACTCTGTGATCCCAGTCCCACTCCRTGATCCCTGCCCTGTGCTTGGCACTCCAGTCCCATTCCAAGATCTGYGTCCCATGCCAGGATCCCACTCCCATCCTTGAATCCCTGCCCCATGCAGGGATCCCAATCCTATACCGGGACACCATTCCCACACCAGGATCCCACATCTACCCAGGGCTCTGGGGTTGATCCTGGCTTAATTTCAGCCTAGAATAAAAGTGGAAAACACACAGGAAAAGGAAAATTCAGGACATTTCATTTGAGGTTTGTCTTAAACAAAAACATTGGGATTTTTCATTTCCAAGTCAGATTTTCCGGAAGAGCTGAAAGTGAAAATTATCCCTTCAGGAACTGGGAAAAGCTGTGCCCTGGAACTGGAGCCAGGTTAAAGGGAATTTTTTCCCTTGAAAGTTATCAAGGTGGATGGATGGATGGATGGATGGATGGATGGATGGATGGATGGATGGATGGATGGATGGATGGATGGATGGATGGATGGATGGGAATTCCAGCTGGCAGCATCCCAGCCAGGGATGCAAAGCCTGGCTTTATCCGGGTTCCAGCTGTTGGGAACAGCTGGACAGGGCAGAGTTTTGTGCATGGAGATCTGCTGACATCTACAGGGCGTTCCAGAGATTCCATGGCTCCATGGAATCAGGGAATTCCAGAACAATTTGGGTTGCAAGCAWAGTTAAGGATCATCCCATCCATCCCCCTTCCATGGGCAGGGACAACTCYCACTGTCCCAGGCTGCTCCAAGCCCTGTCCAGCCTGGCCTTGGRCACTKCCAGGGATCCAGGGRCAACCACWGCATTCCCTGATGGAACCTTCCCACRGCTTTTCCAGAAATATTCTGTCCCAGGACAAGGGTGAGGGGCACTTGGATGTCTCCCATCCAAGGAAAAAACAGGGAAAACCACCAAAAACACCCTAWAGGGAAATGGTTGGACACCAGCCCAGGTGTTTTCCTATCAGAGGATCCAGAGGGAATCCAGAGGCACATCACAACACTGAGCCTGGCCCAGGTGGGTGCAGCTCTCCCACCGCTCCATGGAATGTCCCCATTGTCYCCACACACCTGGGAATGGCCCCTCCAAGGGGAGAGGACAAAGCAGGAATGGTTGCAAACACCAGGAACAGGAGAGCCAAGGAGAGGGAAGGAAGCTGGGAATGGAGRAGGAAYCAGGGAATTTTCCAGCTGCTCTTTGCTCCCAGGCAACCCCTGGAAGCAGGAATGGGGCTCCTGCAGGTGGAAGAGCATGGAGCACTGGAAAGCAGCAGATCCTGGCACAGGGACAAGGATCCATCACCCTGGGAATGATCCACCAGGACAAAAGCAGCAGGATGTGGGAATTACCAGGAACAGCTCTTCTGGAAGAGCTGGAATCTTTTGTCAGCACCAGATGTTTCCCCTTGGGACAAAACCTCTTTGGGATCAAACCCAGAGGATTCCAGCACCATCCTGCAAGATGTCCCAGAGTTACAATAAAGTTTTCCAGGGAAAATGCAGGATCAGCTTGGCAGATCCCACCTGCTCACCTTTTCCAGAGGCAGAAGGTTGGGATCACGCCAGGAACCTGGATCACACAATAACCTGGATCAGCCCATCCCAGGAATTGTGCTTGATCTGCTGTGGCCACCTCCAACTTCCATGGGCTCAATTCCACTGCTCCTCCAACTTCCAGGGACCCAATTCCACTACTCTTCAAATTTCCATTAACTCAATCCCACTCCAACTTCTATGGGCTTAATCCCACAGCTCCTCCTCCAATTTCCATGGACTCAATCCCACTGTTCCTCCATTTTCCATGGTCTTAATCCCACTGCTCCTCTTCCCACTCTGCAGGACAAGTGACAACTTCTTCCACATGGAATTGTTTTATTAGGAAAAGATCCATTAACAGTAAAAAAAAAACCAAGAGGAGGAGCGGGACACGCTCCTGGAGGGTTGGGAAATTCGGGAGCAAAGCAAATCCCACATTAAACTGAGCCAGATGCAGAGCAGCCAACAATTCCCGAGCCACTGCCCCTTCCCACAGGGATYCTGGGGCTGGCCATGGATATTCCCAAATACTCAGAGCCTCCAGGAGCGTCTGCACAGCAACAGGAGCACCRATCCCTGGGAAATGATCCTGCTTTTCCAAGGGCTCCTGGCATCTCCCTCCTTTTCCAGCGAGTCTGGATTGACCTTTCCGGCCCCAGCCCGGAGTTTTCCCACTTCTCCTTGCTCCAAGGAAGTTCCAGCTAACCGAGGGAGTCTGTCCTGCTCCCATCAACCCCCCACAATCCCAGAAAGTTTTCCATGGAAGTTCCTCAGCAGCCAGCCAGGCTCCTTGGATCTGCCTCTCCTCCAGGCACAGCAGGATTGGGGAAGTTTGGGAAGAGGGATGAGCAGTCCCAAGCAGGGAAGGACTGAGGGACCCGGGGTGGGTGTGAGGCAGATCCAGAGCCTGTTCCTGATGGATTCTCCTCAGTCGGAGTCGCTTCCCTCCTGCTTTGCTGATCCCACAGCCGACGCCAGCTCCCCCTCCTGCCCTTTCAAGCGCTCTCCTGCAGGGAAAAAAGCCATGGAGAAGGGATGGACRGGTTGGATTGGGAGTGACCCAGAGCAGGACCCCAAAACCCTTCCCTTGGCACAATCCAAGTGYTCCTGGAGCCTCCCTGGGAAGCTCCTTGGCACCAACAGCTTCCCAGATCCACTTGGGAAGGGATCAAGCCCCACCAATCCCTCCCTGGCCCAGCAAGCTCCCAGCACGGATCAGGGAATCCCTCTGGAATCCCTCTGGAATGAACCACTCCATTCCAGAACGCACGGATCAGCTCCGCGATGGCTCTCTGGGTCCTCTTCTCCAGCTTTTCCAGCTTCTTGGACACATCCCGCTTCAAATCCCTGGGAGGAGAGCCACAAGGTCAGGACAATTCCACGGCCAGGCAGGGCCCACCTTTCCCACTGGAGATTCCTTCTCTCTTCCACGTGCTCCGAAATCAACCCATCCCTCGGTGACAAGCATTCCAAAGAATCAKCAGGAAAAGGGAATTGTGTCTTCCTCCACAGCCAGGAGGGTTTTCCAATTCCATGGAATCATGGAATGCTAAAGATCAGCTCGTTCCAGCCTCCCACAGGATTTTCCGGGCACTTTTAACCCTCAGGTCAGGTTTTCCTGGATATTTCCAGCACAACCTCAGGGTGTTGGAACCCCCCCCAAGCTGACTCCAACCCCCTTTTCCCAGGAGCAGCATTCCATAGGCACTCACCAGTCGGGTTTCCTGGGAGCCAAGTTTGCCAAATCCTAGGGAAGGAGAGGAGACATCCAGTGAAAGGCAAAGGCAACATTCCAGCCTGGACCTGGCATGGAGCAGCTCCAGAGTTTCAGCTCCAGATTCCCAGATCCGGATTTTCAGCTCTGGATTTCCCAGATCCAGATTTCCAGCTCCAAATTTCCCAACTGAGATTTTCAGATCTGGATTTCCCAGATCCGGATTCCCCAGATCCAGATTTCCAGCTCTGGATTCCGAGATCCAGATTCTGAGATCCAGAATCCCCAGTCCGGATTTCCAGCTCTGGCTTCCCAGATCCAGATTTGCAGCTCCGGATTCCCAGATCCAGATTTCCCTGATCTGGATTTCCAGCTCTGGATTTCCCAATACGGATTTCCAGCTCCGGATTCCCATATCCAGATTTCCCAGTCTGGATTTCCAGCTCTGGATTCCCAAGAATTCCAGCTTTACCTACCACCTCATCGATGATTGGCTCCGGCTTGGCCGCCTCCAGCTGCTCCTTCACCGTGTCCTCCACTAGATGGGGAAACAGGATCAGTGTTGGAAAACCGGGAATTCCACCAGCGCTCCAGGCTCGGCYCCCAAAAGCTTCCCCAAAACCCCATTCCCACAGCTTTACTTAAAGACATGGTGCCCACACCTGAGTACATCCCTTTGGTATCCAAACCCTCCTGAAAATTATCTGGGAACGATGGAAATCCCACAAACAGCAACGGCAGCTGGAAGCCGGTTGGGATYGAGGCCTCTTTTCCCAACATCTGCAGGGATCAGCTGCTCCAAAAGTCTGGAATTTTGCTTTTCCTGACTCATTTGCAGGCCTGGGACACTTTGGAGGAGTCAAGCTCCAGCCCAGGCCTTGGGGAAAGCTCTGGARATATCCGGGATAATGGGAAAACACTCATGGAAAAAGCCACCCATGGAGGGGCTGCGGCACCAGGGAGCACATCCCACTCCAGCACACGGATTTCATGGAATCAAGGACAATTTCAGCTGGAAAAGCCCTCTTGGGTTGAGTCCAAACATTCCCAGCATTGCCAAGGCCAGCACTGCCCACGTCCCCAAGTGCCACATCCACAGGGATTTCAATCCCTCCAGGAATGGGGCTCCACCACTGCCGGACAAGTGGAATTTTCACAATATCCAACCTGGTTATTCCCCCTCCTCCTGTCCCTGTTCCCTGGGAGTGGATCCCAATTCCCCCTGGGCTCCAGTCAGGGCATTGTGCAGCCCCCAGAGCCTCCTCTTCTCCAGGATAACATTCCCAGCTCCCTCAGGAATTCCCCAGCTCCACTCCCTTCCCTGGACATGCTCCAGCCTTCCCATGACTTTCCTTTCACATGGAAGTTTTAGGCTCCAACAAAAATACAAGGAAAGGGCAGTGCCATAATTCCCAGCCATTCCCAGCCCTCCCTTTTTACTCAGGGCATTTTTCAAGGGATTTATTCCAGAAAACTCCACATTTCRGGATCCAGGGAACTCCTTCACTTCCCCCTCAGGTGATTTATGGAAGTTCTGGGTGAGGAAATTCCAGCCCAACGCCCTCAACTCTGGCCTAAGATTTCCTTCAAGATAAATCCAGCAAAAAAGAGCCGGAATTTCCGGGAGGTTCCTCCAGGGAGGCTCCTCTGAGGATGAATCCTCAGATTTGGGCCTGGGAATGTTCCCACCCCTCTTGTGCAATGCTGGGTGTGAGGGTGACAGGATCAGATATTCCAACCCCTCCATGGACACCTCATCCCAGTGGATCTCCCACCTCAGGAAGAGCACGGATCTTCCCAAGCCCTGGCTTCCCTTCCCACATTCCCRGTTTCTCCCACCTGAGGCCGGTTTGGCCGGGGGCAGCTTCCTCTTCTTCAGCTCCTCATCCTCGGGATCGTAATTCCGCAGCTTGATCTCCCTGGGAAAAGCGGGAAGAGCAGTGAGAAAAGTCTGGGATGGCCCAGTGGGCACTCAGGAAAAGCGGGAATGTTGGAATCAGGAGCCAGARGCAGCTGGAATCMTGKAATTGTTGAGGCTGGAAAAGCCTCCAAGATCATCAAATCCAGCCAAGGCCACCAGGGATCCGTGTCCCCAAGTGCCACATCCATGGCTTTTAAATCCCACCAGGAATGGGGACTCCCATTCYCCATTCCATGAGGAATATTCCCAATATCCAACCTCAGCCTCCCCTGGCACAACCTGAGGCTGTTCCCTCCTGTCCTGTYCCTGTTCCCTGGGAGAAGAACCCAATTCCCACCTGGCTCCGACCTTTTGGGTGTAAAATCTGCGATACTCCAGATGGAGACCCCAGGGAAGACCCAAAATCATGGAAAAATTCTTTCAGGGAAAGACAGGGGAAAAAAGGATTATTTAGGATACAAGGTGGTTATCCAAGCGTTTCTGGAAGTGCTGAAATCAGGGAGCAAATCCCAGTTCTGGAATAAATGGACGGTGGAGCTGAGGGAATGAGGGACCCAAACATCACCTGGAAGCTTTTCCATGTTTTCATCTCCTCCAGGGAAGCTCAGGAGTCAGGACTGAACCACAATCCCAGGATATTCCCAGCTAATTTGGGCTATAATTGGACACCTTCATTCCCATGAGTGATTCCTCACTGGAGCCAAACCCTTCAAGCCTCAAGAGGAATTCCCAAAGCCACAACCCTGGAAAATCCAGTTTGCAGGAGCTCATCCCAGCTCCAGGACACTCTGGAGGCCGCAGGATCCATGGAAAAGCTCAGCCCACGGGGATAATGAGGGATGTGAAGCTCATTAACCAAGGATGGGATTAATCAGGATTAAGGCTCYAAGAGAGGCTGGGAAGGTTGGGAAGCAGAGAACCAGGTTTCTATGGAAAGCACCAAAAATCCAACCTTGGAAGTCACCAGAGCACGGGTGGAAAATCCAACCCTTCCCACTCCATCCCATTCCTGCTCCAGCACAGGAATATCCTGGCCAAGAGTCTGAGCCACCCCATGGGAGTGCTGGGAACACTGGGATGCATTCCTGAGGTAAATTATGGAATTGCAGAATGGGAGTGACCCTTGGGATCAGGGCCATGGGCAGGGACACCTTCCATGACCCCAGGGTGCTCCAAGCCCCATCCTTGGACGTTTCCAGGGATCCAGGAGCAGCCACAGCTTCTCTGGGAATGCCATCCCAGACCCTCCTCACCCTCCCCACCAGGAATTCCCTCCCAAAAAGGAACTGGGAGGATTTGGGAAGTGCAGCATTCCAGAGGGAAGCAATGGACACTGCCAGGGGGTGGCACATTCCCTGGTTTGGGTGGGGAATATCCCAAATCCACGTTTCCCTCAGGCCCASAGCTCCTGGCTGGGGAAGCAGGAGGGATCCCAGCTTTTTTTGGGAGGAGGCCCTTGGCACYGGCACGCCGGGAATGCGCGGAATGCCCGGAGTGTTCCCGATGGAACCCAGGCCCCTCCGAGCTTGGCTTGTGCTTCACTGTTCCACCCCAAGGCTTTTATGGAACAAACAATTCCACAGATTCTTCCAAGCCTCCTGGCTGTCAAAATCCTTGYGGCAGGAGCACCTGGAATGGCTGTGCCATGAAAAGCTGGAACAGGGATTTCTYCCAGTGTCAYGGGTCCCTTGCTCCTGTTGTTATTMCCAAAAGTCACTTGGAGCTGCTTCAGGAGCAGCTTCCCCATCCCACTCCTCGAGGATGAGGCTTTCACCTTTAGGAACAGCAGGAAAAATGTATGGAGATCATGGAATCATCCTGGAATGGGCTGGTGGGATCTGAAGGGTGATCCCATTCCACCCTCTGCCATGGGCAGGGACACCTCCACTATCCCAGGGTGATCCAAGCTGGCCTTGGACACTGCCAGGGATCCAGAGCTGCTCTGGGAATTCCACCCTCCCAGCCAGGAATTCCCAATTCCCAATCTCCCATCCATCCCTGCCCTCTGGCAGTGGGAGCCATTCCCTGGGTCCTGTCCCTCCATGCCTTGTCCCCAGTCCCTCTCCAGCTCTCCTGGAGCCCCTTTAGGGCACTGGAAAGGGCTCTGAGCTCTCCCTGGATCTCTCCCTCCTCCAGGTGAGCATTCCCAGCTCTCCCAGAGCAGAGGGGTTCCAGCCCTGGGAGCAGCTCCATGGGATCCTCTGGATTGACTCCAGCAGGTGCTGCCGACATTCCCGGGTTCCTCACCCAAGGCACCAAAGGAGGAACAGGCAGAGATCCAGGAGAGCCCTGCCTGAGGAAAAGCTCTTCCCTGGAAAAGCTGCTCCTGCTCCCGAGCATGTCCAAGCCTGTCCTGCTCCCAGAGTGGCTCCAGAGGGAAGGAATCCCAAAAAATCCCACCCCTCTCCACACCAAACTTGCCAGGCTGGTTGTTTTTCCAGGATGTGCTCCCTCCCTGCTGGAGCAAGGACTAGGAGACATCCAGGTGTTCCAGGAGAGCTGGAGGAGATCCCAAATCCATCAGGATTCCCACRGGGCTTTCCCGAGCACCTGAGCTTTTCCAGGTGGACACTGGGAATTTCAATATCCATGAATCAAACTGGGCAAAGCCCACATTCCATGTGGAGCGTGGGATCCTGCTGGAGCTGGATGATATTCCAAACCATTCCCACCCCAGCCATGCTGGGAACACCAACACTGGAACGAGGACAAACCTCATCCATGTCTTCCTGCAGCTCCTCCAGGTTGGGATGGATCCAAACCCAACTTCCACCCTTGAGGTTCAACCAAAAGGAGCCCTGGAGGCACCTTGGGAGCACCGAGATGGGCACGGGATAACAGCTGGGATAACCGCTGGAATTCCTGGGATCAGATCCACAATCCCACCACAAGGACAGGGAGCAGTAAGATGCTCCAGACRTGCTCCCATTCCCAGGAATTCTCCCCCAGGATGGGCAGCTGGAAGCCTGGGCGCCCAGAAATCCATGCCCAAAACACCATGGGGTGGGTGAATTCCCAGGAATGATTCCTGGAAAAGAGCAGAGTGCTGGGAAGAGCCAAGGGCTGGAAGGRGCACGGTGTCACCTCCGGAGGCTCATCCCGATCCCAGGGAAAATCCAGGATCACCCAGAGCTTGGGATCACGGGAAGCTCCATGGATCAGCTCCATCCTGAGGGAAAATCCTCCAGCTCCAGAGGGAGGAAGGCCCAAGACATGGATCAGAACCTTCGGGATGGAGCCAGCTCAGGGATGTTCCCAGCCTGGATCCCGGTGCTCTCAGATCCTAGGCGGATTCAATCCCCGTTTTCCTTTTTCCAGCTTGGAGCAAAATGTGGCAGTTCCCAGTTTTACCCATTCCCACCCCTTTTCCTGAGCACATTCCCGATGGGAAGGGATCCCTGGGATGCTCCATGTCCGCGTCCAAGCAGGAGCAGATCCCGGGAAGTGYCAACCAAACCCTGCCCGGGTCCCCAGCTCAGCTCCCACCTCCCACRTTTAATCCTGTTTATTTTCCATTCTTTTCCTTGCCCTAAACCCCTTCCCTGAGATTTCCACGCTCCGGGGATGAAGGAAATCAGGTCCTGGATTCTCCTGGCGAGCCCAACCCCCTCTGGAGCAGAATCCCGAGGGATTTTGAGGCAGGGATTAACAAACAAAAAGCGCCCCGGACCTGTCTGGTGACATTCCAGGGGGAGGAATTCCTCAGGGAGATCGGGTTTCCCAAGCCCGCTCCTCCCCCAGACCAGGAGCTGCAACTTCCCAGGATAGCTCCGTGTCCAAGCCCAGGGCTCCGTGTGGATTCACTTTTCCTAAAGCTGGGAAACTGAGGATTATTTTTGTCCCGTCCCTCTCCAAGCTTTTCCTTGGGTTTTTAGCTCACTTTTCCCACCTCTGACGAGCAYAAGGAGCCCAATTCCAAGGCTCAGCACTGCGGGATGGGAATTCCAGGCTCCAGCAGGTCCCCGATTCCCAAATCCAGCGTTTTACCCCGCGGGAAYGAGGCGGAAAGGCCGAAATCCTCCCACACCCTTTTCCGGGGAAAGGTGGAGCAGCGGCTCCGCTTCCTGGTCCACACAAAAATTCAAAGGATCCAAGTTTTTCCCAGCTCCAGAGAGAATTCCCAGAGTTTGGATCAGGGATCACAGCTGGAATTCCTGGGAGACGAGCAGAGCTTGCAGGGCTGGGAATTTGCAGGAAAATGAGGAAGGAAAAACGGGATGAGGAGGTTGGAGTGGAGCAGAAATAAAGCAGGAAGTGGCCAAAAAATGGGAGCACAGGCTGGGAAAAATGCTGGGAAAACCAGAGCCAAGGGGATCTTGTCCTCCCTGCAGCCATGGAACAAAAAAGTTGKGAATTTCCATCCCTGGAAGTGTCCAAAGCCAGGCTGGGACAGTGGGAGCTGTCACTGCCCATGGAATGGGATCATCCTTTGGATCCTTTCCCACCCAAACCATTCCTGGTTTTTCCCTGCTCCAGCTTTCCTGGCAGCACTGGGATGCCAGAACAGGTGGGTGTGGGATCTCCCAGGGATGGAAAAATGAGCAGAGGGAAAAATGTGGAGAAGGGGTGGGAGAATCCCAGAATCCCAGAATGGATTGCTTGGAAGGGACTCAAGAATGATCCCATTCCATGGGCAGGGACACTTCCMCTATCCCAGGCTGCTCCAACCCRGCCTTGGACACTTCCAGGGATGGAATTTGATGGGATTTCCTCATATCCCAAGTGGCTGAGAGGGAATTCCCAAAATCCATTCATAAYCAGAGGGAAAAGCAGGAAAAAAAATCCTTGGGATGACTCCATGCCCTGGCAGGGACCTCCAGCTCCTTCTCCCGGAGTTTTCCCTCTCCAGCCATTCCTGGGATTAGCCAGAGCCTGTGGAGAATCCTCAGGATCCCAGGRATCCAGGAAGGATTCCAAGCCAATCCATCCTGGAATTCCACACCTCGATGGGCTGGGATGGAGCTGAAGTGAAGCAGCCAGGAGAGAAAGTCCTGGAATTCTGCTCCATAAACCACGGGATTATTCCCTGAACCATCACATTCCCTATCCCACAGAATTCCTTCTGCCTGGAAAATCCAGCCCAGCTCCTGGAAGTGCTTTGGAGGAAAGGGAGATTCCAGTGACCAGGATTCCTTATTTCTCAAATCCAGGTGAAATTCCAGCAGATTTTCCCCCTTTTCCCCCGGCCAGCAGTGCCCAGCCATTCCCTTTTCCATTGGRAGATTCTTGGGAAATCCAAATCCAAGAGGAAACCAAGGGATGGGCTCTTCCAGATCCAATTTCCATGGGAAAAGTGGAAATTCCACAAGAAAAGCAAAACAAAATCAAAAGTTGGGAATTATCCAGGCAAAATTTGGGATTCAAATATTCCCGTGGCGCAGATTTTGCTCCAGGAGATGGGAAGGGTGGGGAAAGTTTTCCCTCAGAAAGGGGAGCCCAAACCTGGATTTTTTTGGGATTTGAAGAACGATTCCAAGAAAAAATCAGCCCAAACCAGGATATTTTTGGGGGGGGATTTGGATGATGATTCCCAGAAGAAAATCAGGACTGTTTTGGGATTTGGAGGATGATTCCCAGGATTAAATCAGCCCAAACCTGGATTTTTTGGGGGATTTGGAGGATGATTCCCAGGAAAACATCACTCCTAACCAGGATATTTTTGGAGGGGGATTTGGAGGATGATTCCCAGAAGAAAATCAGCCCAAACCAGGAATTTTTGGGGATTTGAAGGATAATTCCAAGGATAAAATCAGCCCAAACCAGAATTTTTTGGGGAGGATTTTTTGGAGATTTGGAGGATAATTCCTGGGATAAAATCAGCCCTAACCAGGATTTTTTTTGAATTGAAGGATGATTCCCAGGATAAAATCTGCCCAAATCTGGATTTTTTTGGGGATTTGAAGGATGATTCCCAGGATAAAATCAGCACAAACCTGGGGTTTTTTTCCTGGGATTTGCAGGATGATTCCCAGGATAAAATCTGCCCAAAACTGGGATTTTTTGGGGATTTGAAGGATGAATTCTTCCTTCCAGCCAGGCCTGGATGCACAGAGCTGGGAAAGCCAACCCAGATTCCATCAGCTCCAGATCCAGTGGCAGTGCTGGAATCTGAGAGCTCCTGATCCATTCATTTTTCAGGAGCCTCCCAAGCTCAGGTTTCACCCCCAGAGCCTCTTCTGGCACAAATTCCAAGCACAGAAATTTCCCTCTCCCAAGAAATTTGGCTCCTCCAGCCCCAAATCCRTGTGGGATTTTCTCCACCAGGATTTGCTTTTTCCAAGGAGTCATTCCCCCCAAAAAAAATATATTTTTAAAAAAGAAGATTTTCTTCATTTTTTTTCCTCATTCATTTCTGCCACAGAGGGGGTTTTTAGGGAGAAATCCATGGGAATAGGCCACATTCCACATTTTCCAGCCAAATCTGTGATCCCAAAAAAACTCTTGGTGGGAATCAGCTGGATCTGCCTCAGGTCCCATTTTCCAGGGAAAACAGCCACAGAAATCCATGGAAAAATCCCAATCCCTGCAGGAATGGCTGGGAATTCAGGGAAGCTCCCAACACTCCTGTTGCCTCTGGAAACACTCCAGGTCTCCCCTCTTGATCCATGGAATTTTGCCTCCCAGATGAATACACCCATCCCTCATCCCAAATTATTTGCACCAAATTCCTATGGAAAATTCCTATTTAATCATGGAGGTCCAAAGGAAAATCCTCCTGGGAAAAGTGAGAATAAAGAAGGAATTACCTGTGCTTGACTGACTCCTCTTCCTCATCTTCTCTGGGAATTTTGGATTCAGGTTCTCCACTCTCCTTGTTCTGAAAAAAAAAATGGGATAATCCATCAGATTTTGGCTTCTCCGGAAAACCAGGAGAGCAAAAAGCCCCAAAATCTTCTGGGATATTTCTGGGATATGAAAGGATTTGGGAATGAGGGATGAGAAGCCACCAAAATCTGGGAATTCCCAGAGCAGGATTCCTTTGTTCTCTCATTTATCATTTGGAATGGAAAACATGGAATCCCACAGGGAGCAGCACAACAAAGGAATTCCAGCTCCAGGAAAACAYTGGAGAAAAATTCAGTTTTTCTGGAATAGGGAAAGAGGCTCCATGGGCAGCACCAGATCCCAGGAAGAGCAGGAATTCCCACTTCCATTCACTATCCAGGCAGGAACAGGGATGGAATGGTGCCCAGGAGGAGCTGGGAATGAGCAGCCATGGAATTCTGGAACCCTGGAAGGAAATTAACATCCCAACTTCCCAAAAAAAGCAGGAGCAGCTCTGGATTTCCCAGGAATGGCAGCAGGGATGGACACAGCAAACACTGCTCAGCTCCACTTATCCCGATTTTTATTTCCATGGAAAATGATTGTGAATGAGGAGATTTTAGCCCTCTCCATTCCCAGAGCTGAATTCCCAACTTTCCCTAAAGKCTTGGATGGGAAGGGATCCTAAGGATGATCCCATTCCATGGGCAGGGAATTCCCACTGTCCCTGCTGCTCCAAGCTGGCCTTGGACACTGCCAGGGATGAGGCAGCCATGGAATTCCCTGGGAATTCCCAACATCCCACCACTCCCTGCCCTCTGGCACTGGGATCCATTCCCTGGCTCCCATCCCTTATCCCAGTCCCTCTCCCAACACCAGCTCCAGGATCCTGATATTATCCAGGAGCTCTTCCAGGCCTGGGAGTGTTTCCCAAACTGCTGACTCATTCCCTGGATCCCTCTTCTTCCAAACTCTGTCCCACAATCTGGGTTAAAAATTACATTCCCAGCAAACAGGGAAGGGAGCCAGGGCTGGAATCGTTCAGGTTCAGCTCCTGCTCCAAGGACAAGGAAAATATTCCCCTTTTTYTCAAGGGAAAACCGACAACAATCAYCCCTAAAATCCCAATTTATTCCGTTTTCATTCCCTGGTTTAAGTCCATTAAAACTTCAGGATACTCCCAGGAATTCCCAGCTCCTTAAATTCAATAAAACTGGGAAG
>JACDOX010000445.1:212825-235049 GCA_014549065.1 Cardinalis cardinalis | reverse complement strand
AAAAAATTTTTGAAAATAATTAATATTAATAAAAGTTAATATATTTGACAGTAATAGTGTGGATAATAAAAAAATAATGTAATGTTATAAAAATATATAAATAGGAAACCATTATTCGCCCCAAAATTCCATCATTCCCCCCCAAATTGTGTCACATCTCTAAAAAAAAAAGATATTTTTATTATTAATAACATCAATTAATAATACAACATAATATAATAAAAATTGTGTCAAATATATTAAATTTTTATGGCATTTTCACAGTCCCAAGCACTTTACTCCCCCCAAATTTCCCCCTTCCCCTTCCCAAATTTCCTCCCCAGCCGTGCAGGTGAATTCCCGATGTTTTCCGTTCCAGGAACCTGGAGAACATCCAGCCCGACCGGAGCCCCGGCTGCCTCCCGCACGTGCTGCGGCTGCTGCGGCTCTGCGGGAGCCAGGTGGGAACGGGAATGGGAGAGGGAATGGGAATGGGAGTGGGAACGGGAATGGGAGTGGGAACGGGAATGGGAGTGGGAACGGGAATGGGAGTGGGAATGGGAATGGGAGTGAGAACGGGAGCTGGAAAGGGAGAGGGAACAGGAACGGGAATGCGAGTGGGAGAGGGAGTGGGAATGGGAGTGGGAACCAAAGTGGGAACGGGAATGGGTGTGGGAGCAGGAATGGGAATGGGAGCGGGAGGGGGAACAGGAGAGGGAATGGGAATGGAAGAGGGAACGGGAACGGGAATGGGAACGGGAACGGGAATGGGAGAGGGAACGGGAATGGGAACGGAAACGGAAACGGGAGCGGGAAAGGAAGAGTGAAAGGGAGAGGGAGCAGGAGGGGGAACAGGAGAGGGAATGGGAGCGGGAGCAGGAAAGGGAGAGGGAGCGGGAACAGGAGAGGGAATGGGATTGGGAGCAGGAATGGGAATGGGAGCAGGAGCAGGAAACAGGAGCAGGAGTGGGAATGGGAAGGGGAGGGGGAATGGGAGTAGGAATGGGAATGGGAGCAGGAATGGGAACAGAAATGGGAGTGGGGGCGGGAATGGGAATGGGAACGGAAGCGGGAACAGGAGCAGGAATGGGAACAGGAGCGGGAATGGGAGTGGGAATGGGAACAGGAGTGGGAAGGGGAGGGGGAATGGTAGCGGGAATGGGAGTGGAAGTGGGAATGGGAACAGGAACGGGAGAGGGAATGGGAACAGGAGTGGGAGCAGGAATGAGAATCGGAGTGGGAGGGGAAATGGGAACGAGAGCAGGAATGGGAATGGGAATGGGAATGGGAACAGGAAGGGGATGAGAAGGGGTGTGGGAATGGGAGTGGGAGCAGGAATAGGAATGGTATCAGTCACAGGAATGGAAATGGGAACAGTCGTGGGAACAGGAATGGGTGTGGGAATGGTAATGGGAATAGGAAGGGGAATGGGAATGGGAATGGGCACAGGAATGGGAACGGGAATGGGAATGGGGAACGGGAACGGGAATGGTCATGGGAATCAGAATAGGGACAGTAACGGGAACAGGTATGGGAACAATCATGGGAGTGGGAACAGGAATGGGAATGGGACCGCTCATGGTAATGAGAATGGGAAAGGGAGTGGGAGCAGGACTGGCTGGGGAGGGGCTCAGCGCTGATTGGTCACTGAGTCCATACGTTATGTGAGTCTGGGGTCTGATTGGTCAGGAGCTCTACAGGTTGTGCTGTGCTGGGATTTGATTGGTCGATGAGTCCACAGGCTGTGTGACTGAGTTCTGATTGGCCAGTGTCTCTATAGGTTGTGTAATTCTGGATGCTGATTGGTCGGGGAATCCATAGGTTGTGCTGCTCTGGAATCTGATTGGTCAGCAGGTCTCTAGGTTGTGTTACACTGGATGGTTATTGGTCCATGAGTCCGCAGCTTGTATGATTCTTGATGTTGATTGGTCGAGAGCTGTACAGGTTGTGTTTTTCTGTTATTTGATTGGTTCATGAGTCCACAGCTTGTGCTACTCTGGTGCTGATTGGCCAAGAGCTTTGGAATGCCAGGTGCTGATTGGTCGGTGCAGCTCTGGGTTCTGATTGGTAGATTAATTGTTTGATTGATTGATTGATTGATTGATGATCTCATTCTCCCCACAAAGAGGAGTTTCCTCCCCAAAAAACTCATCCCATTTTTTGGAGTGTGTCAGGGATTAAAGCTCGGCTTTCCCGGCAGCTGCGGAGCATCCCGGGGGACGAGCGGAGCCAGGCACAGCTGGAAAATGGGACGCAGCTGGAAAACAGAGCACAGCTGGAAAACGGGACACGGCCAGAAAATGGGACACAGCTGGAGAGCCGGGAGAATGGGACACAGCTGGAAAATGGGGCACAGCTGGAGAAGGGAACACAGCTGGAGAAGGGAACACGGCCAGAAAATGGGACACAGCTGGAGAAGGGGACACGGCCAGAAAACGGGGCACAGCTGGAAAACCGGACACAGCTGGAGAACGGGATGCTCCACGCCCTGCACCTCTGCGAGTGCTTCCTCGACCCCTACCAGACCTGGCGGCGGCAGCTGAGCGGGTGAGGGACCCCCCCTGCATCCCAAAATCCCTCCCCTGTCCTGGATTCCCCCCTCACCCTTCTCTCTTTCCAGGGAATCCATCAGTGCCAAGGAGAAGAGCAAATACAAGTTCGCCCCCGCCCCGCTGCCCCCCGAGTTCGGTGCCTTTTTCCAAGGTAAAATTGGGATTTGGGAAAGGRGAGGGTTGGTGTGGGATCCCTAAATAGGGAGAGTGTCCAGGGTTGGGGGGTGTGGGATCAGGGAATATTTATGGGATCTGTGGAGGGATGTTGTATTCAGGGGTAGGTATTGATCCAAGGACCTTAAAGGATCCTACACCTTCTCCAGGTTATCCTGTATTATCCCACAGATAAGGGATCCCACACCTGCTCTAGGTTATCCTGTGCTTATCCCACAGATAGGGGATCCCACACCTGCTCCAGGTTGTCCTGTGTTATCCCACAGAAATGGGATCCCACATCTGCTCCAGGTTATCCTGTACCTATCCCAGGATTATTATAGGATTCCAAGGCAAATATAGGATGCTGTTCCAGGTTGTCCTACGCCTGCCCCCGAAATTTAGGATCCTGTACCTGCTTCYGTGTCCTGGGAAGAGGAACAGGCTCCCAGAGCAGGAATTAAGCCCAGCACCACCTGCAGAACCCACAAAAATCAACACAAAGGGGGATTTTTATCAGGGAAGCCCCGAAAATCCCCTTTTAGAGGCAGCACAGTTGCAAAAATCCCCTAGAACTCCGCCCCATAAACCCCCAGCTGAGCCTGGGTTTGGCAGAAATCCCCTTTTTGGGGGCCAAAACCCCGTTCCTGGCACAACCAGAGCTGGAAAACCTGGAGCATCCTCATCCTCTCCCTCAGCAGCAGGGTCCAGCACCCCCATGGGGTGGATTTGGGTAGGAAGGGGATTTTTCCCTGCTTTTTGAGGTGAAAAAATGGTGGGTTTTTTCCCTTTTTTTAGCTAGAAAATTGTCTTTTTCTGTTTGGTTTGGGGTTTTTTTTTGTTTTGCTGTTTGCTCCTGTGATGAAATCTTTCCTTCCTCATCCTCACAGAGAGTTTCCAGGGTGGGAAGCAGCTCCCAGAAACCATCCAGCTCCGGATTATCCATCTTTTTGGAGCCATCCTCTCTGGATCCAAGGTACCTTTGGGAGTTCCTCATTCCAGGGATAAACCCCAAAGTTTTGTTCATTCCAAGGCTGGAATTGGACCACTGAGTTTTCCAAAGCATTTAAAAATCCTGTTTAATATTCCAGCCTTAAATTYGGTGGGATCAGCTCAGAAACGTTAAATTAAGTAATTAAATTGAGGAATTAAATTAAAACATTAAAATAAATAATAAAATAAAATAATAAAACAAGACAAAATAATTAAAAATTAAATAAAATCATTTAAAATACTTACTAAATTAGGAATTAAAGAGTGAAACAGAACAAAGGAAAAATAAAATAAAACAAAATAATTAAATTAAATAATAATATTAATGAAATAAAAGAAATAATAAAATAAAGCAAAATATGTAAATAATTAAGAAAATTAAATTATTGAATAGTTAAAGTAGTAAATTAAGCTTTTTTTAAACTTAAATATATTTAAAACTTTATATTGAAGTATATTTAAAACTTTATAATACTTAAATTTCATTTAAAGTTAATTATGAAATAGTTAAATATGATAGTTAAATTACTGAATTAAATTATTTTCTTGGGCTACTACATAAAGTTATTAAAATTAATTAAATAATTAAGTTATGGAAAGCTTTTACTCTGAATCTGCTGCTTCACCTCCAGTTCACCTCTGGGCTGGAAGCTGGAAAATCCTTGGATCAATAATTTGGACCCAAAATCATTTTTAACTTCCGCGGCAACCAAAAATCAATTCAATCAATAATTCCAAAATTGGCTTTAAAACGATTCACACCCCCAGGGTAAAATCTGCAGTGCTGGGGGTGAAATTTACCCCAGGGTAACATCTGCAGCGCTGGAGGTCTGGGGGTCAGTAAATAGCGGGATCAGTGGAGGGCTCAGTCCCAGGGGTGACAGAATTCCCGCCTGTTCCCAACCCCGCAGCCCAACGCGCTCCAGGCCATCACGCCCGCGGCCCTGGAGGTTCTCCTGGGGGTTCTGCAGCGGGGCGGCAGCGGGGCCGCCGTGTCCCCGGCGCTGCTGGAGGTGACGCTGCGCTCCGTGGTGGCCGCGGTGCACGTCCTGCACGGCTCCAGCCCCGGCGCCGGCCCCGTGTCCCTGCGGAGCCTCCTGGACGGATTCTTCAGGGTGCTCAACTCCCACCTGCCCGGGGCGCCCGGCGGCCTCGTCGCCCTGCGGGTGCTCATGCTGGGTATGTTGGGAGCAGGGTGGGGTGTGGGGATGTGGGGTGGGATGGGGCTGAGACCGGCTGTCTGTCTGTCTGTGTGTCTGTGTGTCTGTAGATGCCATCCCGGCCATGCTGAGCTGCCAGGACCGGCCGGTGCTCCAGGCCGTGTTCCTCAGCAACAACTGCTTCGAGCACATCATCCGCCTGCTCCAGAACAGCAAGGTATGGGATGTCTGCAGTGTCCTCATCCCCCGTGCCCTGTTCCTCATCCTCATCCCTGCCTCATCTCCATCTTCATGTCCATCCTCCATCCTCATGTCCATCCTCCATCCTCATTCCTATCCTCATTTCCGTCATTATCCCCATCCTCATCCCCATCCTCATCTCCGTCCTCATCCCCATCCTCATCCCTATCCTCATTTCCATCCTCATCACCTTTCTGATGCTAAACAATCCAGAGACAGGGTGACACCAAGTTTGGACACATTCATCTCCATCCTCACCCTTTCCTTCCTTTCCTTCCTTTCCTTCCTTTCCTTCCTTTCCTTCCTTTCCTTCCTTTCCTTCCTTTCCTTCCTTTCCTTCCTTTCCTTCCTTTNCCTTTCCTTCCTTTCCTTCCTTTCCTTCCTTTCCTTCCTTTCCTTCCTTTCCTTCCTTTCCTTCCTTTCCTTCCTTTCCTTCCTTTCCTCCCTTTCCTCCCTTTCCTTCCTTTCCTTCCTTTCCTCCCTTTCCTCCCTTTCCTCCCTTTCCCTCTCCTCTCCTCTCATTTCCTCTCCTCTCCTTTCCCCTCCTCTCCTTTCCTTCTCATTTCCTCTTTAAATGACCCTGGGACTGGCATTTGGTGACATCAGGGTTGGGCACCTCCATCTCCATCCTCACCCTTCCCAGCTCTAAGTGACCATGGGACAGGGTGATGTGTCCCTTCTGGGGACACCAGGGTTGGGCACCTCCATCTCCATCCTCRCCCTTCCTGGCTCTGTATGTTCCTGGGACACATCCCTGGGGTGGGGACCCTCCAGAACCCCTCCCAGTGTCCCATGCCCACCCGTGTCCCACAGCTCTACCTCGGCAGCTCGCRGGAGGCGGGTGAAGCCCAGGACGAGGTTCCCACGCGGAACGGGGATGGACTCCAGCAGGTACCCATGACCCAGGCACCACCCCTGGTGGGCTGTGTCCCCTCATTCCCACGTCCCAGCAGCTCCCCCGTGCCCGTGTCCCCACAGGTCAGTGCCAGCAGCTCCGACACCATCGCTGTCCACGCCCTCAGGGTGCTCACGGCCATCATGAGCAACTCGCCCTCGGCCAAGGTGGGCCCCTGAGGAGGACACCCCAAAACCAGAGGGATTTGGGTATTTTCACCCRGGTTGAGGTGGCTCAGCCCCAGGTGACAGCTCACACTGTCCCTGTGCTTCCAGGAGGTGTTCAAGGAGCGCATTGGCTACGCCCACCTCTATGAGGTGCTGAGGAGCCAGGGCCAGCCCACCCAGCGTCTGCTCCAGGAGCTCCTCAACATGGTGAGCATTCCCACTTTTCCTGACTCCGGGCAAAGCTCTYGGCACTGGGGGTTCCTGTGGATCTCAGTCCCCATTCTGAGCCCCCCCATCCTCTCCACTCTGCTGGTTTCTCAGCAGCTTCCTCCCAACGGGTCCTGGGTCCATCTTTCACTCGGAGTTGTGCTTGGGTTTGGGAGTTTTGAGCCCTTTTGGATGTGGARCTGCTCACTCTGGTACTGCTGGACRCAGGAGGGTCTGCAAGGTGCTTCATGCATGAGGGTCTCTGGGATCCTTGATTCGTGGAGGCCTCCAAGACGCTTCATGCACAGAGATTCTTAATGCTCCAAGATTCTGGATGCACAAGAATCTTCAGAATGCTTGGTGCATGAGGGCCTCCAAGATCCTTGATACGTGGAGGTCTCCAAGATTCTTGATGCTTGGGGTTCCCAAAATTCTGGATGTGCACTATCTCCAAAACTATTAATGCATGGGAGTCTCCAGGATCCTTAATCCATGAGAATCTCCAAGATCCTTGATACATGGAGCTACCTAAGATTCTTGATGCATGGAGTCTCCAGAATTCTTCATGCACAGGATTTCCAAAAGGATTGATGCATAAAGGTCTTTGACATACTTGATGCACAAGGGTCTCCACGATCTTTAATCCATGAGACCCCCTGATGTCGGGGTCTCCAAACTCTGGCTGCATGGGAGTCTCCAAGATTCTGGATGCACAAGGGCCTACACAAGGTCTCAGCCTGGGATGCATCCATCCCTCTCCAAGCACTGGAGCTGCACCAAACCCCCTCTTGTGTCCCTGCAGGCAGTGGAGGGTGACCACAGCTCCTCCCCAGTGCGTCCCATCCGCAACGAGCAGCCGCTGCTGATCCTGCTGGCCTGGCTGCCGGCGCTGGAGTGCCGGGACCTGCAGCTGCTCCTGTCGGCGTGGCTGCGGCGCCTCTGCGAGGCCTCCCTGCCCAGCCGCCTCACCTGCGTCAAGGCGGGCATGGTGGGCTCCCTGCTGGCCGCCCTGGCCACCGAGCCGGCTCTTCCCAGAGCCTGCTCCCAAAACCTGCTGGAGCTGCTGCGCTCCTTGGGCAGCCTCTCCATCCGGCCCGGGGAGCTGCGGCAGCTCCTGCGGCTGCTGCGGCGCGAGCGGGGCCGGGGGCCGCATCCCTACGTGGCTCCGGTCATCCGGGCGCTGTCCGGCATGGCCAGGGGCGAGGGGCCTCCCCGGGCACTGCAGAGCTTCGACCTGAGCCCCGGCATGGCCGGGATCATGGTGCCCACCATCCAGAAGTGGCCTGGCGGCGCCTTCGCCTTCCACGCCTGGCTGTGCCTGAGCGAGGAGGAGCCGGAGCCGCCGGTGAGGCCGAAGAGGAGGCAGCTCTACAGGTGATGCTCACTGGAGGGGGTGAGGGGAGGGTGGGGAGGGGCAGCAGCACCATCCCCACCGTGGTTTTCTCCGTGGTTTTCTCCACCAGCTTCTTCACGGCGGGCGGGACGGGCTTTGAGGCGTTCTTCACCGCGGGCAGCGTGCTGGTGGTGGCCGTGTGCACCAAGAAGGATTACATGACGGTGGCACTGCCTGAGTTTGCCTTCAACGACTCTGCTTGGGTGAGGATCATCCCCATCCCCATCCCTGTCACCATCAGGGACACCACAATGCCCTGATGTCCCTYTCTGTCCCCCCAGCACTGCGTTGACATCGTCCACGTTGCCGGCCGCCGGCCCTTCGGCCAGAACATCGTCAGCATCTACGCCGACGGACAGCTGCGGAAAACGGCGCAGCTCCGCTTCCCCTCCCTCCACGAGGTGGGGGATCCTCCCAGCACCCACCCAGACCCTCAGCATGGCCTCACTGGGGGCTGAGTGTGATCCCTTCTCCCTCCCAGTCCTTCACCTCCTGCTGCATCGGCTCCGCGGGTCACCGGACCACCACGAYGGCCGCCAGCGCTGCCAGCCACCCTGCGGCACCCCACGGGCCAGAGCTGGTCTTCACCCAGCACCCGGTGCTGGGACGCTCCCAGTCCGTCCCTGCCACCCTCGGTCCCCACTCCTGGACCCCCACCCAGCTGCCCACGGAGGGGGTGGTGGCCACCACGGCAGCCGGAAGCCAGGACACGGAGTGGGGCAGCCCCACCTCCCTGGAGGGTCACCTGGGCTCCGTGGCCATCTTCTGTGAGGCTCTGCAGCAAGCGCAGGTCAAGGCTCTCTTCTGTGCAGGTACATCAGGGTGGGACRTGGAGGATGTCCCCAGGGTGCTGGTGGTGACCGGGGTCTCCTCCACCATGTCCCAGCTCACCCCGGCCCTCTCCCCCAGGACCAAATGTCACATCCCCGTTCACACTGGAAGGGGACCTGGTGGAGCTCAGCAGTAAACTCTTGCTGTACTACACCCCCCAGGTGAGGAGAGCTGTCCCACCGCCCTGGGGACAGGGACAGCGCTGGTGGACCCTGTGCCACCAGGGACACGTCCAGGAGCACGAGGATGCTCCCATGGTGTTCTTTTCCAGGCCTGCAGGAACAACATCTGCCTGGACCTCTCCCCCAGCCACAGCTTGGACGGGAGGCTGACAGGACACAAGGTGGTCAACTGGGACATCAAGGTAGGCTGGGCACAGGGTGACCTGTCCACCCCATGGCCTGGGGCAGGGGGGTCCCTCCTGGGSCACAGTCCCAGGGCAGGACCCCCACAGGTCCCCTGGACCCTGCAGGGACTCTCCCTGTGGTATTGTGTCCACCGTGACCCATCTGTCCCATGGGTCCTCATCATCCAGGGGGGACACCGTGGGTGGTGCAGGGGARCAGGTGACTTCTGGGGACCCCAGGTGCCATGGATCTCCTCCTCTTCCACACTGCTGYCACCACCCAGCAAAGCCTCTCCCTCCCTCCTCCCCCAGGACGTGGTCAACTGCGTGGGTGGGATGGGGGTGCTCCTGCCCCTGCTCGAGCAGGTGGTGTCCAAGATGGAGGAGCCCGAGGATGAGCAGGAGACCAACGACCTGGTGGGGCCGGAGCTGACGTCGTCCAGGAACGCCCAGGGCATGCTCATCCCGCTGGGAAAGTCCTCAGGTGAGGAGTTCAGGGGATGTGAAGCTGGAGCTGTCCTGCTCAGGTGGCTGGGGGTGACCACAGAGGGGTTCCTGGGCCTGGCAGGTGTCCACCACGGGCAGGAGAGGTCTTGCCTGAGGCTCCAGGAGTTACAGGGTAATGGAGGAACCCTTGGGATGTTKTTATGACCCAGTCACAGACAAACGGTTCTGGGAAGCTGAGGGTGGCTCCAGGAACCTTTGGAGTGGGTGGAACGTGCTTTCTCCCAACATCCAGCTGCTCATTCCCAAGCTCAAAGCAGCAGACACTTCCATGTCTTAAATCTGGAGAAAGCAGGAGAATAGGGGGAAAAGTTTGGAGAGACAGCTGCTGGGATCTCCAGGCWGGGGTTTGGATGGGCCTGGGGCTCACAGCTCCCGGTGCCCTGCAGAGAGCAGGCTGGAGAGGAACAGCGTGGCCGCCTTCCTGCTGCTGGTGAAGAACTTCCTGCGGAACCACGCCGTGAACCAGGAGAGCCTGGTGCAGTGCCAYGGGCCGGCCATCATCGGAGCGCTGCTGCACAAGGTCTGGGAGGCTCCCAAAACCCCATCCCACCGYGGGCCCTTGCCGTTCCCAAGGGGCTGGAAAGTGTCCCCTGTCACCCGTGGCAGGTCCCTGGCACGCTGCTGGACATGAGCACCCTGGTGGCCTCGCAGATCCTCATGGAGCAGGTGGCTTCCGAGGGCAGCGGGTTCCTGCTGCACCTCCTCTACCAGCACCTCCTCTTCGATTTCCGCATCTGGAGCAACAGCGACTTCGCCGTGCGCTTAGGTGGGAGCAGGGGCCGCCTGGGAATGTCCATCCTGCCCAGCCCCCCTGGGATCCTGACACCTTCTCCCTGCAGGTCACATCCAGTACCTGGCCAGCGTGGTCAAGGACCACAAGCAGCGCGTCCGCAAGAAGTACGGGGTGCAGTTCATCCTGGACTCCATCCGGACCTACTACGGGTCAGCTGCCCCACGGGGCTGGAATCCTGGAATTCCAGCGTTCCTGGAATGCCTGGAATCCCGGGGTGGGACTGAGGATGGGCTTCACCCCTGGGAGCTGTGGTTTGGCTGAACACCATTTTTGTGGGGTACTATCCCTCCTACCAGAGTGGGAGCGTTGTGGTGGGTGCAGGACCTTCCATGTGCCATCCCTGCGTCTGTGCCCAGCTCCCAAATCCACCCCAGGCAGGCACCAAGAGTGTGGTGGCTTCTGCAACAAGCAGACCCAATGTGTGGGGTGGACATGTCCCAGGGGTAGGAGATCCCTGGAGCTCCTCGGGCTTTGTGTTGGGATTTGGGATGGTGCTGGCAGTGGGTGGTGGGTGACAAGGGGCACATCCCCACACRTGTCTGTTGATCAACACCTCCAGGGAGAAGACCGCGGCCACCGATGACATCAGGACGGTGCAGACATCCCTTTTCAGCCTGGTGAAGGATTTCTTCTGCAGGAGCTTCTCCGGGGAGGAGATGCAGAGCTTGCTGAACTACCTGGCAGGGGCACAGGATGAGCAGCAGGTGTGTCACCGGCCACGCTGTGGTCCCCAAACCCCTCAGCAAATCATGGGCTGGGGAGAAGGCATTGAGATCCCAGTGGGACACTCAGAGGGCAGTGGACAACCCTCCCTGTGTCCTGCAGGTGTGTGGGGCGCTGGAGGTGATCCACAGCCTGCTGAAGGGCTCCCCAGCCCAGGAGCAGCTCTTTGCCTTCCTCTTCGAGCCGGGCCATGTAGAGCTGCTCTTCTCCCTGCTGGTGCAGAAGAGGTTCTCGGATGAAGTGAGGGAAAGGGTCTTCAAGGTAGGACAGGTCCCCAGCGCCCACCTCCTGCTGCCCCAAGCAGGGATGTGACAGCCAGGTGGCCTCTTGTCACTGTCCCACCAGGTCCTCTACAAGATGCTGAAGTACGAGAAGGTCCCCGAGCGCAGCAAGAGCCGCCTGAAGCTGAAGGACATCGGGTACCACGGGCTCATCTCCCACCTCAGCGACATTCCCGGCTCCATGCTGCTCTTCCGCTGCCTCTCGGAGCAGGTCCTGGGGGCAGGTACCGTGTGCCAAAGAAGCCAGGCCACCATCCCAGCCATGGGATYATCGCTGGTGGCTTCCCACGAGGCTCAGCTGGGCTGGGCCTTTGGTGGCTTTTGGGGACAGCAGGAAGTGTCCCACCACTGTGCTGACTCTCCTTGTCCACAGACCCTCCCAACTACAAGGACCTGGTGGCCGTGGTGTACCTGTCCCACCGGGCTGAGCTGAGCATCCGACTCGACATCTGCCGCAAGGTGAGCGGGGCTGGGACACAGCAGGAGGGGACAGAGGTGTCACCCTGGGGCTGAGCTCCTTGGACACCCAGCTGTGCCCAAAAATGGTGGCCGTGGGGATGGTGGTGACACGGATCTGCCAGCATGGAAATGGTGCAGCTTCAGCACCCCATGATGGTTTTGGAGGATCTGGGATATTGCTGTTCCTGGGAGAGGAAGAGCTGGGGCAGCAGCATCCAATGTCCCTCATTTTCCATCTCCTTTTCCTTCTCCTGCAGCTCTTCCACCTGATCTATGCTCAGCAGGACCTGGTGAAGCAGCTGGCCAGGCTGGCTGGCTGGCAGGACACGCTCACCAAGCTCTACGTGAAGGAGTCCTAYGAGTGCCGCCAGCCCAGCCTGAGCCCCGCGGGCTGCCCGGAGCTGCTGCGCCTCTCCGAGCCCTCCGGGACGAGCCCGCCGCCCGCCGAGCTCCAGGAGCTTGATGTCTTCCTCCCCCTGGGATACGAGGCCTCGGACCAGGAGCTCTCCGAGGGCTTCTCCGACCTCTCCATCTCCCCGAGCGGCCGCACCAAGTCCTTCCACTCCTACAACTTCAAGTCCTTCGACTCCTCGGACCGGGCCAGCCGCTCGTCCTCCAACCCCGGCGACGGTCCYGCCTTCGACGGCGTCTACCACCCGCTGTCCCCCTTCTCCACCTCGCCCTTCGACCTGGGGCTGGACCTGGCCAGCACCAGCTCCATGGCCACGGCCGAGAGCGGCACCCAGACCCCAGCCAGCGGCCCCGGCACCCCCTCACCCCTGGAGAGCTTCAAGCCCTTCCCGGGAATGCGAGCGCGCAAGAGCTCCAGCCTGTCCAACGTCCTGGAYGAGAGCAGCTACCAGGACGTGCTGCCCAGCGACAACGTGTCCAACACCAGCAACCCCCAGGTGAGCCCCAAACCCTCGTCCCCACCATCCCGGGGCACTGTGGGCACCTCTCACCTTGCTCTCCACTGGCAGCAAACCCCCGAGGAGGAGCTGTGCAACCTCCTGACCAACATCATCTTCTCGGTGACGTGGCGCGGGGTGGAGGGCTGGGAYGAGGCGGCCTGGAGGGAGCGGGGCCAGGTCTTCTCCGTGCTCACCAAGCTGGGCACGGCCTGCGAGCTGGTGCGGCCCCCGGACGAGATCAAGCGCAGGTGAGGCTCTCCCGTGTGCCAGGGTGGATCCCGAGGGAAGGGCACCCCCTGGAGCTGCTGCTGCTGCTGCTGTCCCACAGCCTGCTGGAGATGATGCTGGAGTCGGCGCTGACCGACCTGAAGGAGTCGGGCCCAGCCGCGCTGCCTGGGCTCACCCACAACGCCCTGAAGCTGCTGCGGCTGCTCCAGGATTTCCTCTTCTCCGAGGGACACAACAACCAGGCCCTGTGGAGCGAGAAGGTGGATGGGAGTGAGCAGGGATTCCTCTGCTGATCCCTAATGTCAGCCCTGGCCCTAAAACCAGCCCTGCCTGCAGAACTTGAACATAACCTCAGATTTATTCCTAAATTGAAATCAAAGCTTAATCCTAACCTTTGGAAATCACCTCAGCCTCAATCCTAGATTTAAATCAAAGCCTAATCCTAATTTTAAGGAATAACCTCTGCCTTATTTGTAATCTTAAATTGAACCCCAATCCTAATCCTTAAACCTTAATCCTAACCCCTAACTCTCTATTTAATTGTTCTTCCTAAATCACGATCCTAAACCTTAACTCCACATCTTTGTCATAAAGCCCAACCCTTAATCCTAATCTTAACCCTAACTCTTTCTGTAAACCTAAACCCTAACCTTAATCCACAGCCTGTTGTCTCACTGTACGTCCTACATCTTAATCCTAAACCTTACTGCTATACCTTTGTCCTAAAGCTGAATCCTAACTCCAATCCTATACCCCTAATCCTGACCACAAATCCTGYGCCCCAACCTCACATCAAACCCAGTTTGTCACGGGTCAGGTTCTACCCTAATCCTAAACCCAAACCCGAATCCGAGGAGGGCTGGGTGGTGGGGCTGGTGGCCTGGCAGGGCTGGGGTTCCTGCCCTGGCTGGGGGCTCACGGTGTCCCCCCAGATCTACGAGGGGGTCAGCAGCCTGCTGGACAAGCTGGGCGTGTGGCACCACCTGGCCAAYGGCGCCTCGGACCTGAAGGAGATGGCGCAGACGGGGCTGCGGGTGCTCGTGGGGTACATCCTGCTGCAGGACCCCCAGGTGGGTCACCCCTCCCTGGGCACYGCTCCCTGCTACATTTGAACACCCCATGAAGTCCATTTGCTACTCATTTTAAATGGAGGTTTAATGTGGTGATAGATTTGATCTAAACGTGGTTCTAATTACCTGCGTAGTTTGTCATARTAAATTGGGTTAGCCTTCATCATGTTACTTGGGAGGCACAAAACAAATGAATATATAAACTGGCATAGCGTGTGGTGTACTTAAAACACTTCACCAGCTCTTACATGTTACTGAAAATGAATGAGGAAGTGGAACAAATCTTCCCCTAGGACAACAATTTACCTCTAATTACGGCTTCAACTCTTAAGACCTCCCTTCTTTTAAGAAATTTGCTTCTAGCGGAAAGAAGCAAAAGGTGGCCCCGCCTGACGTCCCCTGTCCCCCCAGCTGCACTCCCTGGCCTACGTGAAGCTGCACAGCCTCCTGCAGACCACGGCGGCCCCGCGCAGGGACGAGGCCTGTTACCTGCTGGGGAAGCTGGAGACGCCCCTGCGGCGCTCCCTGGACTCCAGGTCCGAGACCTTCTCCTGGCTGGTGCCCATCATCCGCACGCTGATGGATCAGTGCTACGAGACCCTGCAGCTGCAGCAGTTCCTGCCCTCGCTGCCCCCCACCAACGGCAGCCCCACCTTCTACGAGGACTTCCAGCTCTTCTGCACCACCCCGGAGTGGAGGGGCTTCATCGAGAAGCACGTGGGTGCCGTGGGGCGGGACGGTTGCTGTGGGGTTGCCTGGATGAGGGGTGGTGGGTGCCAAGCCCTGGGAACGCCTCTCTGCTCATCCAGGTGCAGCCCACCATGGCCCAGTTTGAGATGGACACGTTTGCCAGGAGCCACGACTTGATGTCCAATTTCTGGAACGCCTGTTACGATGCCATGATGAGCAGCTCGCAGCGCCGGGAGCAGGAGAAGGCGGCCAGCCGCAAGTTGTTCCAGGTACTGCCACCTCCTTGTCCCCAGGATGTCACCCTGGGGCGTGCTCTTTGTCCTGGGGACACTCTGCTCACCCCTGGGGTGTCACTGTGGGTGCTCCTCATCCTGGGGATATGTTCCTCACCCCAAGGATGTCATCCAGGGGATGTGTTCCTTATCCTGGGGACAGGCTCCTCACCCCAAGATGTCATCCAGGGATGTGCTCCTCAGCCTTGGGACATGCTTCTCACCCCAAGGATGTCATGCAGGGAATGTGCTCCTTATCCTGGGGACGTGCTCCTCACCCCAAGGATGTCATACAGGGGATGTGCTCCTTATCCTGGGGACAGGCTCCTCACCCCAAGGATGTCACTTTGGGTTCTCCTCAGCCTGGGGACATGCTCCTCACCCCAAGGATGTCATACAGGGGATGTGCTCCTTATCCTGGGGACAGGCTCCTCACCCCAAGGATGTCACTTTGGGTTCTCCTCAGCCTGGGGACATGCTCCTCACCCCAAAGGTGTCATCCAGGGGATAAGCTCCTCACCCCAAGGATGTCATGCAGGGAATGTGCTCCTCACCCCAGGGATGTCATTCTAGGAATGTGCTCCTGTCCCTGTGGTATTAATCCTGGGGTTGTGCTCTTCACCCCAGGGGTGCAATTCTGGGGTCATTGCCTTCAGGAAGTGCTCCTCCTCCTGGGGACACTGTCCCGGGGATGTGCTCCTCGTTCCAGGCGCATTGTCCCTGGGCTGTGCTCCTCATCCTGGGGATATACACTCCTCATCCCAACTACGTCATCCTGGCGATGTTCTCCTTACCCTGAAGAGACATCACCCTATGGATGTCCCCAATCCCCAGCCCTGTTGTCACCTCTCTCTGGTGCCCCCCCGGCAGGAGCTGGTGCTGGAGCCGGCGGCCAAGCGCTGCAAGGCGGAGAACGTGCGGCACGCCAACGTCCTCAAGCAGGCCAACAACCAGCACAGCACCGTGCTCAAGCAGTGGCGCTCCCTGTGCCGCCTGCTCACCTCGCCCCGCTCCGCCTGGGCCGACCGGTGAGTCCCGGCCCCGTCCCCAGGGAGGGGTGGCACAGCCAGGGCGTCCCCAGGGTGCCTCACCCCCAGCTGTCCCCCAGGAACCCACCGGAGGTTCGCTGGAAGCTGTCAAGTGCYGAGACCTACTCCAGGATGAGGCTGAAGCTGGTGCCCAACCTCAATTTTGACCAACACTTGGAGGCCAGCGCCCTGCGGGACAATCTGGGTGAGGTGGTGGCACTGGGGCACCCGTGGGTCCTCCCGTGCCATGGGCAAGGATGTCACCRGTGGGGTTGGGCTGGGAGATGACATGGACAGTGCTGAATGTGGGGGCCTTCACAGGAGATGCCCCCAGCCCAGGGGTGTGGTGGGTCCTGCTGAYCCCCTCCTCATTTCAGGAGCTGACCACCTCCAGAACCCCGCCGAGTCCCTCCCACTCGCCATGGCCAAGGAGGCCAAGGTGAGCGAGCTGGAGGATGACCAGCTGGCCGAGGAGGACCTCCCTGTCCTGGACAACCAGTGAGTGACCCCACCCCTGCCACAGCACGGGCTGACCCAGGCCGGGGGTGTCACCAGAGTGTCCTCACCCCGCTGTGCCACGCAGGGCTGAGCCCAAGGAGCAGAACCAGCGGGAGAAGCTGGTGGTGTCGGAGGACTGCGAGCTCATCACGACGGTGGCCGTGGTCCCYGGGCGCCTGGAGGTGACAACCCAGCACGTTTATTTCTACGACGGCAGCAGCGAGAAGGAGGAGACGGAGGGAGGTAACTCCTTGARGGGTGTGAGGAACCCCCACCCAGCCCCATCCCTGCCTCGGGAATGGCGGGATGGTGACCCCTGGGGGGCTCTGCGTGCCCCCGCCCTCGGCAGGGATCGGCTACGACTTCAAGCGCCCCTTGTCCCACCTGCGCGAGGTCCACCTGCGCCGCTACAACCTGCGCCGCTCCGCCCTCGAGCTCTTCTTCATCGACCAGGCCAACTACTTCCTCAACTTCAGAAAGAAGGTGGGGACCKCCTCATCCCCTCCCAGCTCCCTCCCAGGGCCACAGCTCTGCCYGAGCTCTGGCAGCTCCTTCTGTCCCCTCCAGGTGAGGAACAAGGTGTATTCCAGCATCCTTGGCCTGCGGCCCCCCAACCAGACCTACTTCGGCAGCCGGTCMCCCCAGGAGCTGCTCAAAGCCTCRGGGCTCACACAGGTACCGGCCCCACCACATCCATCCATGTTCTGTGTGTCCCCTTCCCAGGTGGAAAAGGGAGGGTGACAGCATGGGGTGCCCATGGGACCAGGGATGGACATGGACAGGGGATCAGGGATAGCTGTGGATCTGGAAGTGGCCATGGGACTAGTGATGGCCGTGGCCATGGACTTGGACAGAGGATGAAGGATGGCTGTTGGGAGTGGCCATGGGACCTGGGTTGGCAGTGGGGTGAGGACAATCATAGAACAAAGGACAGCTGTGGGATATGGGATGGTCTGAGAGCAGGGATGGCCATGGAACAGGAGATGGCTATGGGATGGGGTTGGCCATTGAACCAGAGGTGACTGTAGAACCAGGGATGGCCATGGGGTGGACGTGGCCACAGTTCTGGGGACAACTGCGGGATCAGTGGTGGCCATAAGACTGAGGACAGCTTTGGAACAAGGGTAGCCAAGGGACGGGCACTGCCACGTGGTGGAGGGGTGTCAGCCCTGTCTCCTCTCCCCCCAAGCCCATCTCCTCCCTCTCCCTTCTCTCCAGAAATGGGTCCTGCGGGAGATCTCCAACTTCGAGTACCTCATGCAGCTGAACACCATCGCGGGCCGCACCTACAATGACCTGTCCCAGTACCCCGTGGTGAGCCCCTGTGTCCCCCATTGTCCCCACACTGACCCAGTGCCCTCGCACCTCACCCACCTCCTGCCCCCTCCCAGTTCCCCTGGATCCTGCGGGATTACGTCTCGGAGACCCTGGACCTCACCAACCCGGCCGTGTTCCGGGACCTGTCCAAGCCCATCGGGGTGGCCAACGAGCGGCACGCCCGCGACGTCAAGGAGAAGTGAGTACCCCACAAACCAAGGGCGGGGGGTGCAGGGAGCACCTGGCCGGCTCCTGCTGGACCCCATCCCACCTGGCCTGCAGGTACGAGAGCTTCGAGGACCCCACGGGCACGGTGGACAAGTTCCACTACGGCACTCACTACTCCAACGCCGCCGGGGTCATGCACTACCTGATCCGCACCGAGCCCTTCACCACGCTGCACATCCAGCTGCAGAGCGGCAGGTGGGCACCCGGCAGGTGGGTCCTGCAGAGGGGACATGGTGGGGACAGCCAGGCTGCAGCCAGGTGTGCTGTGCCTCCAGGTTTGACTGCTCGGACCGGCAGTTCCACTCGGTGCCGGCGGCGTGGCAAGCCCGCATGGAGAACCCGGTGGATGTCAAGGAGCTCATCCCGGAGTTCTTCTACTTCCCGGAGTTCCTGGAGAACCAGAACGGTAAGGGACGTCATTGTCACCACCAGGGGAGCACAGAGGGGTCTGTGTCTGCCCCTCATCATCCTCATCCTGCCCACAGGCTTTGACCTTGGCTGCCTCCAGCTCTCCAATGAGAAGGTTGGGGACGTGGTGCTGCCGCGGTGGGCGCGCTCCCGCGAGGACTTCATCCAGCAGCACCGCAAAGCCCTGGTGAGATGGGGAGCCCCTTCAGCCCTGGGGGTGTCCGGGGCCATTCCCACCCCACCCTGACACCCCGTCCTTGGACAGGAGTCGGAATATGTCTCCGCCCACCTCCACGAGTGGATCGACCTCATTTTTGGGTACAAGCAGCGCGGCCCGGCCGCCGTGGAGGCCCTCAATGTCTTCTACTACTGCACCTACGAGGGTGAGCTGAGGGGCTGAGGGAGGGGGACACCCGCCAGGGRTGTGTCCCCCCGTGACTGTGACCGTCCCCACCCGCAGGGGCCGTGGACCTGGACGCCATCACCGACGAGACGCAGCGCAAGGCTCTGGAGGGCATCATCAGCAACTTYGGGCAGACGCCCTGCCAGCTGCTCAAGGTAGCTCAGACCCCCACCCCCCAAAACCAGCCCTTTTTGGGGGGGTCYCCCCACTTCTGACGTGTGCCCTGCACCCCCAGGAGCCGCACCCCGCCCGGCTGTCGGCAGAGAGCGCCGCCCGCAGGCTGGCCACCCTCGACACCCGCTCCCCCAACGTCTTYGAGAACCTGGGCCAGCTCAAGTCCTTCTTTGTGGAGGTGAGGACACCCCCGGGGGTCCCTGGGAGGGSTGGGGTGGCCAGGAGGGTGCCCAGCAGCTGCTGTGTCCCCGCAGGGCATCAGCGATGGGGTGGCCCTGGTGCAGGGCGTGGTCCCCAAGAACCAGGCGCATTCCTTCATCACTCAGGGATCCCCCGACATCCTGGTGAGTGTGGGGAAACTGAGGCACAGGGGTATTTTGCTGGTCCGGGGGGGTCCAGGACCAAACCAGGGAGGATCCCAGCAGTGAGAGTGGTGTCACCTCCCCTGCCCCTCTGCCCAGGTCACCGTGAGTGCCAACGGCTTGTTGGGGACCCATAACTGGCTGCCCTACGACAAGAACATCTCCAACTACTTCAGCTTCACCAAAGACCCCACTGTCACCAACGCCAAGTGAGTCACTGGGGCACGGGGTCCCCGGGGATGGTCCCTGGAGGTGCCACCAATCCACCACCACCATCCCACATCTTTCTCACAGGACCCAGCGCTTCCTGCAGGGCCCCTTCGCCCCCGGGGCCGACCTGAGCTCGCGCACGCTGGCCGTGTCCCCCGACGGGAAGCTGCTCTTCAGCGGGGGACACTGGGACAACAGCCTCCGTGTCACCTCGCTGGCCAAAGGCAAGGTGGTGGGGCACATCACCCGGCACATAGGTACGTCCTCCTCCCGTGGTGGTGATGATGATGATGATCTGATGATGCCCTGATGGGTTTGCAGGGAGGCAGGTGACACCATGAGGGGCATCTCCCAGTGTCTCCATGTCCTGGGGACAATCCAGGTTCCAACCACAGAGCTGGAGTGGGGTGAGGAGCAGCAGCATCCACACCCCAAAATACATCTTGGAATGGGATTGGCAGCAGTTCCACATCCAAAAACACATTGTGGTGTCATCCCATGGAGTCAGGGGGCTGAGCATGGTGGGAGGGGACCAACACSTCATGGTGTCCCTCTGGCTGTCACAGATGTTGTCACCTGCCTGTCACTCGACCTGTGTGGCATCTACCTCATTTCTGGCTCACGGGACACCACCTGCATGGTGTGGCAGGTCCTACAGCAGGTAAGGGCTCGAGGAGCAGGGGGAGCTCACGGTGGGTGCTGCCAGTAGGTCACTGATGTCCCCGTGTCCCCAACGCCAGGGTGGCTTTTCCAGCGGCTTGGCTCCCAAACCCGTCCAGGTGCTGTACGGCCACGACGCCGAGGTGACGTGTGTGGCCATCAGCACCGAGCTGGACATGGCTGTGTCCGGCTCCAAGGTGAGCTGGTGACACCGTGGGGTGGGCGTGGGATGGGCAGTGCCACCGCCACCATCACCCCGTGTCCCCTTCCTCCCCCAGGATGGCACCATCATCACCCACACCGTGCGCCGGGGTCTCTTCATCCGCTCCCTGCGGCCGCCCGGCGAGAGCTGTCCCCCCGCTGTCCTGTCCCACCTGGCCGTGGGGCCCGAGGGACAGGTGGTGGCCCAAACCTCCGTGGGGCAGCCCTCCTGCTCCAAGGTACGTCCAGGTGTCCCCATGGTCCCCTCCCGGCCACCAGCACCRCCCCATGGTCCCGCTGTGCTCCTTGCAGGAGAGGTTCGCGCTGCACCTGTACTCGGTGAACGGGAAGCTCCTGTCCTCCGTCCCGCTGGACCGGGAGGTGACAGCCATGTGCCTGACCGAGGACTTCGTGGTGCTGGGGACCTCGGAGTGCGGGCTGGAGATCCGTGAGCTCCAGAGGTGAGCGATGGCTGGTCCCTGTCCCATCCCCAGCATGCCCTCAGGGTGTCCCATGCCATGGTGTCCCACAGCGTGGTGTCTCATGTTGTGGTTTGTGTCCCATGCCATGGTTGGTGTCCCATGCTGTGGTTTGTGTCCCATGCAATGGTGTCCCATGCCATGGTTTGTGTCTTGTGCCATGGCTTGTGTTCCATGCCATGGTGTCCTGTGCCATGGTTTGTGTCCCATGCTATGGTTTGTGTCCCATGCCATGGTGTCCCATGCCATGATATCCATGCCATGGTGTCCCATGCCATGGTTTGTGTCCCATGCCATGGCTTGTGTCCTGTGCCATGGTGTCCCATGCCATGATGTCCATGCCATGGTGTCCCGTGCTATGGTGTCCCGTGCCATGGTTTGTGTCCCATGCCATGGTTTGTGTCCCGTGCCATGGTGTCCCATGCCATGATGTCCATGCCACGGTGTCCCATGCCATGGTTTGTGTCCCATGCCATGGTTTGTGTCCCGTGCCATGGCTTGTGTCCCATGCCATGATGTCCATGCCATGGTGTCCCGTGCCGTGGTGTGCCACGCCATGGTTGGTGTCCCACGCCATGGCTCGTGTCCCCAGCCTGAGGGCGGCCGTGCCCCCCGTGCCCATGCGGGTGCCCGTGCACAGCGTGTCCGTCACCAAGGAGAAGAGCCACATCCTGGTGGGGCTGGAGGATGGAAAACTCATCGTGGTGGGCGCTGGGCAGCCCACGGAGGTGAGCGGGACCCCCAGCCGGGGCTGGRTGGGATGGGGACGTGGCTCAGTGTCCCCTGGGTGTTCCCAGGGTGGGGACATCGGTGTGTCCTCTGCAGAGCTGAGAGGGACCAGGGTGGGGTGGGGAAGGGGATGTGGGATAAGGATGGGGATGGAGGTGGGAGGGAGATGGGGATGGGGATGAGGCTCTGGAAGGAGATGGTGGTAGAGAAGGGGATGAAGATGGGGTTGGATAAAGGGTTTTGGGAAAGAGATTGGGATGGAGAAGAGGATGAGGATCTAGAAGGGGATGGGGGTGGAAAAAAGATGAGGATCTGGAAGATGATAATGGAAGTGGGGAAGGAGAAGAGGATGGGATGGAGAAACAGATGAGTATCTGGGAAGGAATGAGGAGGAAGAATGGGATGAGAAACTGAGAGTAGATGGGGATGGAGAAGGGGATGAGGATGTTGGGATGGGATAGGGATGGGGATGGAGAAGAGGATGAGGAGAATGGGATGGGATGGAGAAGGGAATGAGGATCTTGGGATGGGATGGGGGATGAAGAGGATGAGAATGGGGATGGAGAAGGGGATGAGGATATTGGGATGGAATGGGGATGGAGAAGATGAGATGGGGATGGAGAAGGGGATGTGGACCTTGGGATGTGATGGGGATATGGAAGGGGATGAGGATCTTG
>JACDOX010000445.1:131616-181099 GCA_014549065.1 Cardinalis cardinalis | reverse complement strand
ACACCAAGGAATGGGATCATGGATGAACACCATGGATGTCCAGGGGGGAAGGAGGAGACACACCAAGGAATGGGATAATGGATGAACTGGCTGGAGCAGAAGGACAATGCAAGTGTTGGGAAGAGCTAAACTACTCCAAGTCCCCAGCTCCTAAAAAAGACCTGTCCAGTTAAGAGCAGGATGAGGAGTGGAAATCACTGGGAAAAGGCCCAGTGGGAAGAGAAGGAGGATAAGGAGCACCTGGAGTAAGGGGATAATCCTGGCACTGCCACGCTGCCATGCCTTGCTCTAGCTTCAGCAGGACATTGGGATGCCCACTCCAGGATCCATCCCAACAAACTGACCAGCCCTAAAGTCCAGGAAGCCCAAAATCCAAGGTGATGATGAGCAGGGAGTGAGCTCTGTGCTGCTGGAGAGAAACTCCAGCCCYGCTCAATGGAGCCTCCAGCATCCATCCCATGTGGGAAGATGGAGGCAGCAAAGGCTTTGAACCAGGAACAAACGGAGGGATTTGTCCAAATTGCTCCATGAGAAGCAGATGGTGGTCAGAGCAGGCTGGGGAAACTCCCAAGAAAAGCCAGTTTTATTTTTGGAAACGGAAGCTGCTGGCTCGGAGCTGCAGAATTCCTCAATCAACGCGGCCGCCGCTAACGGGCTCCAAATGGCTCCCGAGCTCCCAGCACGGCTTTGAAGGGACTGCACGCAAAATTAAATGCAGGAGGAAAAGTGACACGAGTCTGTTCGACACAAAAGAGTGGGGGGAAAATGGGATTGAGGCTGCCCAGCCTCAGGCACGACCCAGCCTTGGCTTGGGAAAGGGAAGGGAGCTGCMGGACGGAGTCGCGGCTCAAAGGGTTCCGCAGTGGAAAGGAAGATTGTGCCTTGATGGAACCTTCTCCACACTTCTGTCCCTCAGAACTGTCCCCCAAAGCTGCCAGTCATTCCTGAACTAACAGCTGGACTTGATGACCTTGGAGGTCTTTTCCAACCTTAACRATTCCATGAGTTTATCCTATGATTCTATGAACTTCCATTGAATGTTGAAGGAAGAACACAACCAAATCCATCCCCTACCAGGCTGGATCCTCTTCCCTCCCCTCCTCTCTCCTCTTAGTCCTGCTCTGCTTTGGAGACTTCTTTTGGGTATCCAGACTGAGTTTCTCCTTTGGAACAGCTGTGTTCCCTTCCACACTCATGTACACAGAACAGCACAGAGAAAACCATAAAATATTAATAAAATGTGTGAAATTTCACAAAATTCCCCCAAAATGTTGGTTTAAGATCAAATTTGATCTGATGGTGTCATTTTATCCCAGGATTTGTGTTTTCTTTGGACCAACACCATAAAATCCCTGCTTGAAGGCCAGAAGATCCCACAGCAAACCACGGCCTGGCCGCTCCCCAATCCTATTGTTTTCCCCAGCTATTCCTTGCTCTAAGTTAAAACAAATTATAAAATTCCTGATTAAAGCACGGGATGTGCGTGCTGGAGCCAGAGCCAGGCACTCCAGGATGGCTTCACTGGGAAAGGGACAGGCCAGAGCAGCTTGAAGGGGCTTTACCAAGATAAATCAGAGGAGACGTGGAAAGATCATCCCAGGGGAAGATGGAAGCTCAGCTGCCTTTGGTCACCCAAGATGKCCCATTCAGGGTGAAATGGYCKCCAGGGAGGTTCAGGTGGGATWTTGGGAAAGTTCCTTATGGAAAGGGCTGTCCAGCAGTGAACAGGCTGCCCAGGGCAGGGGGKAGTCCCCATCCCTGGAGGGATTTAAAATCCCTGTGGATGTGGCACTTGGGGACAGGRGCAGGGGTGGCCTYGGCAGTGCTGGGGGATGGTTGGACTCAGTCATCTCTGAAGGCTTTTCCAACCTCACCAATTCCCTGATTCCATGATTATTAAGTGCAAAAAAAAGTCCACTTTGGCCCAGGTCAGGGTGAGGATTCAGCCTTGAGCTCCAAGTCACCACAAACGCTCGCAAGGCCAGAAGTATCCAAATAAAGCCTTTCAAACCCAAGACTGGCTCTAACAAAAGATTTTTCCTAAAACCAAGAACTTCTCCAAGTCACAAGGGCCTGTGGATCCTCAGAGCCACAACTCCCAGCTGCCCTTTCCCAGAAGGTGAGGGCCTCCTCTGGGGTGGGGGAAGATTCCCAAAGCTCGGTCCCACGTGAGGCAGAGCGGCACCAAAATGTCCTCTCTGTCCCTCAGCTCAGCTATCAACCTCAGCCCTCAAGAGGACGTTGGGAAGAGCTTCCCAAGCTCATCCCTATGGCGTGTTCCAGTGATTCCGAGAGTACTGTTGGCCATCACACCACGTGTCACCTCCAGCACGGGCCTCTCCACACAGATCAGCCCATGGAGCCTTACCTGAGCACAATCCACCTGGAAGAACCACGTGGAAGCACCACACCTGTGCCCTTGCTGGGTGTTTTGGCACTGGGAGGGAGTTTTCAGCCCGGGAGAAGCCATGCAGCGCTTCCTCGGAGAGCGGGAACGGCGCCCACGAGCCCGGGCTGAAAACTCATCCCACCGGGAATGTGAGTGAGTGTGTGTCGTGCCAGGGGTGTGGCCGTGGCCAGCACTCCTCAGGGAGCCCTGGAAGGACTCACAAGTCCTGTGTGTAGAGGTAGAGAAAAAAATTAAGCTCACTTAATCCTTTCAGGCCAGGAGCTGGGATTTCCCCGGAGCGACGTCCATTGCCGGCAATGGACGCACCAAAATAACGTCGGCATCCCCGAGTTAACCACCTCTGTCCTCCTTTCACCTATCACACTGCTCATGCATCAGCCAGCTTCCCAACCATCTTCCCGGCTCTTGGCGCTATGTCCTCTCCCTTCTTCCGCACGGAGTTGGAGAAAAGGAGCCCCTTGGTCAGCTCTGGCTGCCCGGAGAAGCTGGATGGAAACGGTGGAAATTACAAGGGGGTCATCAGCAAGGCTGGAGAGGACAGCGCTAAAGTCACCACGTTTCCGACCCTCCCACCCCCCAGACAAGGCCAAGGTGTTCCACCACTCCAAAAATCCCGGCTTTTCCAGAGCTTGGATGYGCTGGGAAAGGCACCTGGGGGTGAGTTATCCATCCCCCTTCCAGCTTGGATTTGTCTTTTAGACATCCGGGGTGGGCTTTGGAGGCACCTAATGAGGTGAGAGTTGGACAGAGGCAGTTAACTCCTGGAGCCATGAAAAARTCCAGGATGGGATAAATTCCCAGCTCCCAGTTTCCCTACTGTTGTTTTATGGGAGAGAAATGAATTGTCACAGCCCCATGTCACGAGCCTGCTTTTGTGGGGTGGATTTGCTGGGATTACTCCAAGCTCATGAGATCCAACCCCATCCCTACAACCAGACCATGACCTGAGGTTCATTAATAAATACACAGAGAGGATGAGAATCCACATCTAAAATATGGGAATGTKTCAGGACTCCATGGTCCCACCACAACCTCAACAAAATTCTGTAGATTCCCAAGCTGAGCTTCTCCAAGCTCCAAAGAAAACACAAATCCTGAGGATAAAACGACACCATCAGATCAAATTTGGTCTTAAACCAACGTTTTGGGGGAATTTTGTGAAATTTCACACATTTTATTAATATTTTATGGTTTTCTCTRTGCTGTTCWGTGTACATGASTGTGGAAGGGAACACAGCTGTTCCAAAGGAGAAACTCAGTCTGGATACCCAAAACAAGGCTCCAAAGCAGAGCAGGACTAAGGCCTGACTTAACTTTTAGTTTAAAACAGGTTGGAATTGATCTTGGAGGTCTTTTCCAACCTTAACAATTSTCTTGGCAATGATGGAAAAGGACCTTTCCCAACTGAACCACAAATTCAACCTGACGGCGTCACTTTGAGAAGAAAACCACACCAAGAGTCTGCAAAATCTGGTAAATGATCAGATCCACTTGGAAAAAAGGAAGGAAAGCACCAAACCAAAACCCAACCTCTCTACAGAAATACGTTTTACCTCACTCCTTCCCCTCTAAGATTTGTGTCACAAATGATTGTGCCCAGAATCTGTTCAAGTTCAGGAGCATCTGATCCTCCTGAAAAATTCAGACTGAGGTAAAATGTCCCTGAATTCTCCTGGGAATCTCTGCATTTCTAAATCCTGGTGTTTGCAGCTCCAGAAATGGCACAAGCAAAGCTTAAGGTGAGGTCTCCTCCACCTGTGCTGGTTCCGCTGCACAATTAACATCCATTCTTTTAATTAACCTCTTTCAATCATTACTCATTATCAAAGTCAATGGGTAAATAAACTCCTTAGCTCCATGATGCATCAGAAAACATGAATTTGCTTAAAACTACTTCCAGTAATTAAAGCTGGCTGGTAGTTGATTAAGAGAAGGGCAGAAGAGCCCCCACGTCCCACCAAGCCCACAAGAAGCTGGAACTGTGGCAGTGCCATCAATTCCTGCTGGATCCTCAGAATCTCAGGGTTTGGACTTACTAAGAAGTCTCCCAGCCCTCCTGGCCTTGAATATAAGGAATATGAAATAATACATGCAATGCAATCCCACAGGAGCAGCGGATCTGTGAGGAGTTTCCAAAGATCTAAAGAAACCCAAGGAATGGCKGAAGTGTTGAGTGGGGAGTGAGAYCCACAGAGCCATGGAATGGTTTGGATGGGGAGGGACCTTAAAGGACATCCAGTGCCATCCCCTGCCACGGGCAGGGACACCTTCCACTAYCCCAGGTTGCTCCAAGCTCCAGCCTGGCCTTGGGCACTGCCAGGGATCMWGGGGCAGCCCCAGCTGCTCTGGGCACCCTGTGCCAGGGCCTGCCCACCCTCACAGGAGGAATTAATTCTTTTTTAACCACTGAGCTAAATCTTTCCTCTTTTAGTTTAGAATAATTTCTGGAATGTCATCCTACATCCCATCAAAAAGCTGGTGGTGGCTGCAGATCCCATTGGCCACCTATGGGACAGGGACACGATTCCAGAGGACAGAGGGAGCCACCAAGCCCTTCTCTTGAAGAGGTTTTCTGCTCCATAAGACCTTGATGGGAGTGAAAGCACTGAAGTCCCAAATAACACCCAAATCTGGGCACTTCCAACTGTGAACACCCAGGGGCTGATCCAACACAGCCCTTGAGAGAACTTGGCATGGACAACAGAACCTTCTCTGGAGGCTCCACAGGGTGCAGATCAAAAGCAGAGGATGAAAGGACAGGAGAAGCTAGGGATGTTGGGATAATTCAACTCAGAGAATCCCAGAATGGCTGGGTTGGGGGAAACCTTAAGGATCATCCAATTCCACTCCCTGTYATGGGCAGGGACACCTTCCACTATCCCAGGCTGCTCCAAGCCCTGTCCAACCTTGGACATTTCCAGGGATGGGCCATTCTGGAGTAGCCTTGAACACTTTCAAGGATGGAATWCAGGAGCAGGCAGTGCATCCATCTGTTTCCACACTGAGGGATGTGGGCCATTTCCAGCCAAAATGCTCATGGAATCTCAATCCTTCAGAGCTGCCCCTTCCCTGGAAATCTAAGGGGCTGACTGAGGTGTCCTTGTGTGCCCAAACCCAACGAGCTGCTGCTTTCACCAACACCTGGACATTTCTTGGGTCACATCCAGGGCAGCTGCCACCAGAGGAGTTGTACAGAAAGCACTTTTTGTGTGGAAAAGGCCATTTAGTTACCAAATATTGACCAAAAGACATCAAACCAATCCCCATTTGCACCACACCACCACCAAATCCATGTTTTCCTTAGCTCCAGGTGCTGGAGCTGCACGGAGCTGCCTCTTACCTTGAGCTCCTTCCAGCTGTCGAGCAGCCTGGTGGCCAAGTCGCTCACATCCACGATTTTATCCGTCTGCTCCTGGCTCCTCTCGCTCTCCACGTCAGAAACTCCTTCCTCCTCATCCTGTGATGGTGTCTCCATGGCCATGGGCTCCTCCAGCTTCGCTCCATTGCTCTCCTTGACCTCTGCCTCGGGCTCGGCCTCCAGCTCTGCAGGCTGGGATTTGCTGCTCTCCACCGGCGCCTCCACAGCAGTTTTGATCTCCTGCTGCTGCTGCTGCTGCTGCTGTTGCTGCTCCTCTGTCACCTCCATTGGAGCTGCCTCCAGCTGGTCCAGGTCCTCCTTGCCCTCCTTGCCTTCCAGCTCGCTGGTGGTGTCCGAGATGGCGCTGTCCATGCTGTTCTCACTGATGATCTTCAGCCTGCGGAACACCAACTTCTTGGGGGTGTCCGTGTCGCCCTCGCCGCCCTGCTTGGCCGAGAGCTCGGGGGTGTTGAGGGGGGTGTGGGCCCGGGACGTGTTCTCGCTGGAGTAYCCGTCGCCCTCGCTGAGCTGCGGCACCGCCGTCTTGGTCTGAGCCCAGCGCTGGATGATGGGCAGCACCTTGCTCTCCTCCAGCATGTTCTTGGTGGGGATGGGCAGCAGCTCCAGGGTCTTCATGATCTAAGGGCAAGGACAAGGAGGGTGTTGTCAGGATTTAAAGGTGTGTCCAAGCTGGAATAATTCACTTTTCTCAGGAAGGATTAACTCTGGAATTATCAAGGTGATCATAAAATCCTGGTTTGGGTGGGAAGGGACCTTAAAGGTCATTCAGTTCTCCTTGCCAYGGGCAGGGACACCTTCCTCAATCCCAGGCTGCTCCAAGCCCTGTCCAAGCTGGCCCTGGACACTTCCAGGGATGGGAAGTCCACAACCTCTCTRGACAACCTGTGCCAGGACCTCACCAYCCTSACAGGAGGAATTAATTCTTTYTTAACCACTGATCTAAATCTTTCCAAGAATTCCTTCCCAATATCCCAAAATCTAAAATCTAAATATCTGATCTCATCTAYTTAATGATGGTCACAGGTCATGGGTGATGGATTTTGGGAAGAGATTTTTCATGGAAAGGGTTGTTAAACATTGGAATGGGCTCTCAGGGAGGTGGTGGAGCCCCATTCCTGGAGGTGTCCAAGGAACACCTGAGGTGGCACTCAGTGCTSTGKGCTRGGGACRACGTGGAGATTGGGCACAGCTTGGACACAATGACCRTGAACTTCAGAAGTCTTTGGGCATCCAATCCCAAATTGTTTATGRAAAACTGAAACATTCCAGCTCCGCTTCAGACTGTCAGGATCTCAAATTCCCTGTGCTTCAGCACGGAATAAACAGCAACAGCAACAACCTTTAAGTCTGGCTCATGGAATCTATGTCAGGAATCTAAGGAAAACCACAGGAGCAAATTCCTTCCCTTTATTAAGGATCTGCCTGAGGGCACAGCTTTCAGGCCTGTAGTTCTGAGGTACCTGAGGTTGTTTTCCATGAACACTTGGCACAAATTTGTATATAAAAAAAAGAAGGAAAAGAAAATCCTCGTGATCCCGAGCATTCAGCAAAGCTGCCAAAACCCTTTTCCCCACAAAGGGCTGGCCAGCCCTGGCACAGGCTGGAGTCACCATTCCTGGAGGGATTTAAGGGCCCTGTGGATGTGGCACTTGGGGACAAGGGTGAGTGTTGGCCTCAGCAGAGCTGGGGAAGGGTTGAACTCGATATAAAGGGCTTTTCCCACCTCGAGGATTCTGTGAGAGCTCCCAGTGCCAGGGAATCACTGACCTCCAGCTGCAGCTTCAGGTTGTTGGCCGTGCTCCCTCTGCCATCGCCCAGCTCCGTCATCCAGATCCAGAGCAGGGACAAGCCGTGACACTCCAGGAAGGACTTGAGGCAGGACTGCGAGTGCGTGTTCTGGAGAGCCAGAGGTGGGAACAGTCAGACACTTCCAGGCAGAAACATGGAAAACTGCCCCACTGGGATCATGGTCAAAGCCATGGCAGAGCCAGAACTCGGCACCTGAGCAGGCCCAAGCTGATTTGGGTGGCTGGAACTGCTGGGGTTGGAGCAGGGATCCAGCAGCAGGACCACTCCAACCACTACAGCTCATACTGGGGAACAAAACTGAAGGACAATGGATCCTGGAGCTGCTCAGCTGAGCTTGGGATGTAGCAAAAAGGGCAGGAYATGCCTCCCACATTCCCCCTGCTCCTCTGAGGCTGTCACTGGAGCAGGACGTGGATCCCTCCCCTTCCCAGGCCGCTCCTCACCTGGATGAGTTTGAGGCAGGTGAGTTTCTGCTCCAGGGTTTCGATGCGCACCATGAGCCGCGACAAGCTCAGCACCTGGTTTTTATCAGAGAGCCCCTCCCCGTTCTCCAGCAGCGCCTCCAGCTCCCCATCCACCTGCAGAGCCACAGCAAAACACCCTCAGCCTCAGGCCAGGCAAKTCCCTGACTCCAAGCTCCCATTTCCCTAATTTTCCATCTTCCCATTTCCCATTTTCCACCTTGCAGCTCTGCTGGAAATTCCAGGTGGTTGCACCAAAACCCTCCCGGCCCTGAGTTTATCTTTTCATGCAGGAAACAAACTAAGAAATTATCTTTAATTGCAGGTAAAACTTATTATTTATATTCTGAGTTGTATAAATTCTTTATAAATTTGTAATGATTAAYGGATTATAAACTATACCAGATTTATAATCCTTACAATCAGAGAGTCCCTCTCCACATGGACACTGAAATATCATYACCTTCTCATTTAGTGACTAATTAGTGTTTTAAAACACCCTAYAAATGATTTAGGAGTTATTTCTTTGCTTACTCACTCTCTATAAATAATTTAAGAATTATTTCTTGGTTTCCTCCCTCTCTGATACAGCACACTAAAATGAAACTGGCATTTTTAAACTTCCCAAAAGAATTAGGAATAAATCTTCTCCATAGGAACAGAGGTTTGTCCCTTCAAGGATGGAATAATTACAATTTGTAGGAGTTAAAGAAGAGCCTTTGCAGGTTCCTGCAGAAGATTTCAAACAAAAAAAATTCCTCTTGCTCTGGATTCTCTGCACTTTTTCCACATGGCACGAACCCTTCCCTGCAATTTCATGTGTCATCTCTGGAATTCCCAACCTGGAAATGGTGAAACTCTGCCCTTGGAGCTGCCAAATTTCAGGGGATGCCTTAAATGGCAAAGCCAATATTGCTCATCTTTCATCACTATTTAAAAATCATGGAAAGCAACCCACATTTTTAAATCCAATTTATGGTGGGGTTTAGTTATGGAGGAGTAAATACWGGACCTGGGAAAGTCACTCTTAGGTGACTCTAAATAATCAGGAGAAAWTTGATTTAAGTGAAGATCCAAGAAAACACAAATCTTGAGGGACCTTGTGAAATAAAACCATTGGAGTTGGAAAAGACCTCCTAGATAATCAATCCAACCTTTGATGACACTGAACCCTGAGGTCACCAGGAGTAAACTCCTCCCAAAGGAACAGAGATGGGATGAGAGGAAACGGCCTCAAACTGTACCAGAGGCACTCAGGTTGGATATTGAGGAAATCCCTCCATGGTGAGGGCTGGTGATGGTGGAATCCCCATTCCTGGAGGGATTTAAAGCCACGTGGAAGTGGCACTTGGGGACATGGGTGGTTCTGGCAGTGCTGGGGAGTGGTTGGGCTCAGTGGCAGAGGCTCAATCCCCAAACTCACCGAGTCCTTTTTGCGGGATCGTTCCTTCTTCATCTTCCCGCCGGCCGCGCGGATGCTGACCCTGTTCTCCCCTCCCAGGTAGCCCCGGCAGTTGGAGGAGCCACAGAAACATTTCTGGGCCTCTTTGCTGTGGGGGGACACAAAGGGAGGTTCAACAACAGCTCACCCCCAGCCACAGCCAGCTCTGCACCTTCCAAAGCCAGGAATGGGAATGGCTCTGCACGGAAAAGCCACTGAAACCCAAATAAAGGCTTTACTCCCAACACAGCTGCCATGATCCCCAGCTGTGGCAGCTGGAAAGCCAAGCCTGCCTCACCTCCAGGCTCTCCACAGGCCAAGAACCAGGAATCAGAGAGCAAAAGGTGGAGCTGGTGGGGCTGACAACTTCTTATCCCACATTGCCATCAATATCCTAATTTTCCTAAGGAATTTAGCCTCAGCATTATACACCCATTAGGAAAAGCTTGCACTTCATAGCATTCTATAGCTCATAACAGGATAAAGAATGAGCTCAGGATTCATGGAAGCAGCAAAATCCACATGGAAAATTTGTTTTGGATGTTCAGCCGTGGATAATAAATATAATAAATACAATAAATGCAATAAATATAGTTCCCAAGGAATATTTCTACCAAGCCTCTGTATTTCCCACTTGACACACCATCCATTTTAAACTCCATTCCACAATTTCTTGGGAAAATGGTAGGATTTYATTTTAAATATGTGGAACTCACTGGAAGAACATGGCCCTGCAGTGGTAAGAAGCAGAGAGGCTCAATTAAAGGAATTTCTAGGAATGAGGAATTATGTTAAAATGCAACTAAAAACTCATTCCTGCTTACAAGAAGGGCTTRGAGAAGGATCCAGAAGGAAAAGGAAGGGATGTTCCTCAAGTTATATTTCAATAAAGAGTAAGGGAGGAGTCTTAGACTCAGGTTTAGCAAAGGGATCCTAATTCCAGGCTGGAGCTTTCCCAGCAGCCCTGGATTAGGCCAGGAAGAGGGGATGAGTTATCCAATGGGTTTTACAGCTCCTCAAAGCTTGCAAAGCCATAAAACAGCAGTGGGAAGGGAAGAACGGGAATTCTCGAGGAATACTGCAAAGTCTAATTAATAACCAGACAGGAAGAAGCAGGGAGGGGAATTCTCTGGGAAAGGGATGGAGTAGGAGCAGTGACAGTGGGAGAGGGGAAGAGCAGGAATTCCTGGGCCAGGAAAGGGGACATACCCATATCTCTGGAACTGGTAATCAAACGTCAGCTCCGAGCCCGACGGGACCAGCTTGGTGGTGAAAAACCCAACCCGCAGCTGCCCGTTCACAGTCCACTGTGGAGAAAAGATGCCAGGAGTCATTCCAGCCTCAACTCCAGGTCTGCTTTCCCTGAACACCCCAATCCTTGGAGAAACAGCACTGGGGAGTTCAAAACCAGSCAAAGTGCCCGGTTGAAATTCAGGTGTTTTCATGTCACTGACACAACAGCAACGAAAATCCCCAAAATAAAGAAGGAAAATGTTTCACTGTGAGCTCTGCAGAGGGAGGAGCTGCTGGATTGGATCCAGCATTTTACCTTTTGGGTCTCACAGTTTGGCTCACAGCTGTGGTTCATGAAGCGGGAGCAGTTTCCTTTCTGGGTGGCATCGATGATCTGAAAAGGGACAAGAAATGCAGGAAAAGGTTCATTCCTTGGGATGGGACAAAGCTGCAAACACAACCCATGTGGGAATCACCTCCTTTCCCACTCTTTATTTGATATTCTCCATCTTTATTTTAGGAATTGGGGTTTGTTAGGACATTAAATCCCTCCAAAAACAGCACTTAAGTACACAGCTCCTCATTTTCCAGTTCTCCACCYGGGTGCAGATCCTGGATTTTGTTTYTAATACAGCCATAAGGGGYTGGRACAGTGAATTTTTATCCCACACACCTCATACTCCAAGGGAAAAGTCATCCCATAAATACAAAAACCTTTTATAACTGGAAATGCTCCTTTGTGACACTTAAAAATCACAAAACAATCCCAAAAATCCTTATTTCAGGAGGAAAAACACCCAGGAAAAACGACTCTGAGTATTTTTAGCTCCTTTTCTCTCAAGCTCCCCAGACCCAAAAAGTCCTGACAGGAGAGACAAGGAGAGTAAGAGATGGAATTTCTATTTATCCCCCTTGTTCTCAGGCAGAGAGAACAGCTCCACATCCCTCAGAGCTGAAGCAGCCATAAATAATTAAGGATACCCCATTTATAAATATTCCAGTGGCAATCCTGCACAGAGGGACTCTGCCAGCTTAAAATACCCCAATTTCATGGAGTTTAATGTGAAAGGAAATGTGGATTTTTGGTGTATTTGGGCACCCAAAAAGGGCAAGTTTGGCTTGGAGCATGTTCCCAAACTTCTCTCCCATGGAACAATGAGCCAGGCTCCATCTTCTCCTTTGGAAAGACATTTTGCCCTCCCCAAGGACACTGGGATGCATTTAAGCTGCCAGAATTTTGTTGGAACTCAGCAATGGGTTAAAAAATCCTGAGGCTTGAAGTTTCCTTTCCTCAGGAAAATATTCCCAGTGGATTCAGGACATTGCTCCATGGGTTCCCAAGGAGCTGGTGCTGCACACAGCCAAATCCAGCCTTTCCCAAAGCAATCCCATGCCAGCAATCCACTGCTCACCTCATCATTCTTCAGGGCCATGAAATAATAGTGGATGTTCTTGTTCCGGGCATATTCCTTCACCCGAGCCTTGAATTCCTTGTGATCCAGCACCTCCCCACAGTATTCCAAGACAAAAGTGTTGCTGCAAGAGGGAAAAACATCCATTTTCTTCTCMAAAAAACCCCACAAAAATAACATARAATAATCCCTGTTCAGGTGGATTTTCTAAACACAACTCCCAGCCTGGCCATCCTGGTGGTGTAGCAATGATGGTGTGCTTTAATCTCAGGGAATTCTGATTAATTTAGGGTTTTATTCTGTCACATGGGAAGGTGACAGAAGGATGAAGCTCCCCTTGGAGCAGGGATTGTTCTATAAATTCAATATATTCACAGAATTACAGGATGGCTTGGGTTGGAAGGGAACTTTGAGCTCATCCCATTCCAACACCATTCCAGGGGCAGGCACACCTCCCACTGTCCCAGGCTGCTCCCAGCCCTGTCCAACCTGGCCTTGGACACTCCAGGGATCCAGGGGCAGGCACAGCTTCTCTGGGCTGGAAAACACTTTTCAGGAAGGAATTTTCCCAATTTCCACCTTGAGCCTGCCCTGGCCCAGCCTGAGGCCGTTCCCTCTGCTCCTGTCCCTGCTCCCTGGGATAAGATCCCAAATCCCCCCGGCTGTGCCCTCCTGTCAGGAGCTGTGCAGAGCCACAAGGTCCCCCCCCAAGCCCCCTTTTCTCCAGGCTGAGCCCCTTCCCAGCTCCCTCAGGAATTCTCCAGCCCCTTCCCAGCTCTGTTCCCTTTCCTGGACACACTCCAGGTTGCTCCCTTCTCCCAGGACATCTCATCTTGGTCCCCCCATCCTGATCCTCCCTTGTGCCTCAGGAGATCTCAATGTCCTCACTCCTCTCTCCTTTCCTGGCCTCACCTAACCCAGCACTTGGAACTACAATMCTGAATTAACAACAGCAGGAAAGATCCCCTCTGGATCCTCTTATTGTCCAAAAGGGAGGAAGAGGAGGATTCAGGAAGAGAAGTTTTGCAGAGATGGGAAGAGAAGGATGGACACAACTGGAGTGGAATAGGGACAGAGAAAGGGGAGGCAGATTCATCTCAAGAATAAGCCACGGAAAGGTTGTGGGGAAACCAGGAAGAGCAGAACCAGAGTGGGAGATCAAAGAATAGATGRGCAGATGCCAAAGAGGAACACCCAGCAGGGATGAGGATGAGCTGGAAGAACCTCAGCCCATCTCCTGGCAGGGAAATCCAGACCCCACAGGCCCTTTTCCCTTCAGCAGGGAGTAAAAGAGTGGGAAAAGGCTGTGGGAAGAGGGAAGGCTTACGATGGCAGGTCCTTGGCAGCTCTGAGCCCCCAGCCCTTCTTCTCAGTCAGGATCACCTCCACGTCCGCGTGCTGCTTCTTCTGGAAGCGCCGGTTGGAGCAGTAGTCACCGTTTGGACACCGGGAGGAGCTGAGGRGAGGGAAGGGAAGGGAGCAAATCAATTCCCAGCAGGAAAACAGCGCCAACAGGAAGGGCTCAGATGGGAAATAAACCCCAAATAATCACGAGAAATTCCGTGTGAAACCTTCAAATGTGGTTTGCTATAAAAAGAACAACCACGTGACCGCCAGCCTGCAAATGCAGATCATTTATTTCTGGCAAGATAAAAACATTTGGAATGCTGATCCTGCTGGATTTCTGTATCAGGGCATCCCAGTGGGGAGAACTGGGCTCTTCTCCCCTTGTTTTGGGGGTTATTCCTTCAAGATATTCCCTGCCCTACGTCTGGCCTATGAGATAATAGCAAAAATTGGGATTCTGCCAGGTAATTCCAGTCCTTCCACAATCCTCATGCTGGGGGGAATCCCACCAAGCACCCTGTCCCTGCCTCCAGCTCCCATGGAGCAGCAAACCTCTCCAGAGGGAGAAGGAGACACCAGCCACAGGCTGGAGAGRCTCTGGGGAAAGGAGATCCAGGAGGCTGTGAGGGCTGATCTCCTGCAGATCAYCCAAAGATTTAAATCATGGAATCATGGAATGGTTTGGGTGGGAAGGGACCYTGAGGACCACCTCATTCCACCCCTTGCCATGGGCAGGGACACCTCCCACTGTCCCAGGCTGCTCCAAGCCCCATCCAAACGCTGAAACYTTCCAGGGATGGAGCAGCCACAGCTTCTGCTGGCAGCTCCAAAGGCCACTCCAGGCCAGCACAGACACTTCACTGCCACAGACACATTGTATGAAAATTCCTTTTGTTAGGATCTTTTCTCCTGAGAAGCCGAGAGGCCTCAGGAACAAAATGTAAACAATGATTATCTGCTGCTGTGGAATGCAACAGGTGCATCTGTGATTGGTCCATGTTTTTAATTAATTACCAATCACAGTCCAGCTGTCTCAGACTCTCTGGTCAGTCACAAGATTTTATTATCATTCTTTCTTTTCCTTTCAAGCCTTCTGATGAAATCCTTTCTTCTATTCTTTTAGCATAGTTTTAATATAATATTTCTATCATAACATAATAAATCAGCCTTCTGAAACACGGAGTCAAGATTCTCATCTCTTCYCTCATCCTGGGATCCCYGTGAACACCACCACACCTCACTGCCACCTCCCAGGAATTCCCAAGTTATCTGAGGGATTCCCAGGACACCTGCAGGCCAGTGCAGGGACCCCAGCTCACCACTCGATCATGAGCAGGCGATTGAGACAATCCTCTCCACAGGCCACCTCGCCCTGCGCCCGCTCCTCCTTGGACAGAGGGGGACACTCGCACAGCATCCGCTTGATATCCCGGTGGGATTTGTTCTTCTTCCTGGGAAGGCAAGGCATGGAAATACAGGTGAGACAGCAGCCAGGTGGAGAAACTCCTCCTCAATCCTTACCAGTGGTTTTTGGAAAAAAAAGGGAAAATAAATGTCTCAAGGTATGGATTGATAACCCTASGGACAGGAATATCCTAGGACACTTGGCTTGGGGATGACTCTGTGATGACAAAAAGTGATTTCTTAAAGAGAATTCCCAGGATATTTAGCTGTTTTCCCTTTCTCCTCCCTGTCTATGTTTATTTGGACACCTGTATTTTAACAAAGCAAATTGGAGAGTTTGGTTTCTTCAGCCTGYGCTTTGCTGTCAAGTGAAAGGATGAAAAAGAGGAGAAAAACAGAGTTAGACAAAAAGCAGGGCATCCACCAATTCATATTTTAGCTTCCATTAAGGATTTGGGGAATGCTCTGGAGCGTAGATCATAACAAGACAAAAAAAACTATAAGAAAAAAAATTAAATTATGGCCATTAAATTTTAAAAAGCTCCTCTGAGATGACAAATGAAGACATGAAARTAACCAAAGCCTTTGGAAAAGAGCCTTGTTTGTCCAAAAGCTTTTCCACACCCAGACAGAATTCCCTGTGCCAAGAGAAAGGGAGCAAGCTGGCATTTGGGAACATTAAACAGGCACGATGTGGTAAAGCCATAAAAAAGGGTACAAATAAATCAACCTTTCCCTCTGATCCTCCCATTTTCCAACTCTTCTCAGCACTTGGGACTGTCTGGGGCAAACCGGGCTATTCTCTTTAGGAAAAAAGAGCCTGGGGTGGCCTTGCCAAATGTGGGGAATGCAACATCCCTGCCCCTCCCTCCAATTTGGCCATAAAAACCCAACCATCCAGGAACCAAATGGAAATGAAACCTCAATTAAAACAAGGATAAGGCAGCAGTTACCTCTCTGTCAAGTAGACGTTCTCCTCGATGAGGTCGAAGTAACAGGGCATCTTCCCCTGCTTGGCAAACTCCTTCCAGCGCTGGGGGTCCCTGAAGTCATCCATGATGCACAACCTGCCCACCATGGAGGAATCCTGCGGCGCTGGCTCCACCTGCTCCCCCTCCAGCTTCCCCTTCCTCTTCTCCCCAGAGTCCCCATCGCTCTCCGAGTCGCTCTCCAGCTCTGGCCGCCTCTTTTTCGGTGGGCCTCGTTCCTTCACGTCATTTTTCTCCAAAGTTTTCACCTCGTCCTTCTTCTCCCCGCCCGGCACCGGCTCCTTGGTGGAATTGCTGCTGATCTCGTGTGCCTGCACCGAGCCCTTCTCCTTCTGCCCGGGCATCTGGGATTTTCCAGAGGGGCTGGGAAAGCGGGGCTTGCACTCCTCATCCCAACGCTCGTCCTCTTCATACTCCTCGTGGTCTTCYGTGAGGGAATCCGGCACCTGCCCCTGGACACGTTCGTAGTTGACCACGGAGCCTCTGCTGGCTGCCCTCGCATCCCAGTAACCGTTGCCTTGCCAGTAGCTCTGGGAGCTGGGATAGGCTCCTGGTCCTGSCTGGTAAACGTAGCCTGAGTACATCCCAAAGCTGCTGTCTGGCTGCTGGTAGGTGCTGCTGGGCTTCTCCGGCTGGGAGAAGTCCCAGCCTGCAGCACCCATCTCCTCCGGGGCACGGAAACCGTCCAGCCTGGAGTAATCTCCGAGGCTGGACTGGTTCAGCCCGCCCTGCCCTTGCCGACTGTCAGGCTTGGAAGAGCTCATCTGGTGCCGGGATGCGTCGGTGCTTTCCAAACTCTCCGGGACACAGAAGGGCTGCTCCTCTGGCCGGCCCATGGGCCTCCCCATGGCCACCACGTCCGGCAGCACCATCCTCTCCTCCGTGCCGGCTTTGCCGCGGCAATCGGCCGTCAGGTCCGCCTGGCTCGTGCTGTCCACGCCGTCGCTCTGGGCCTGGCATGGATCCGCCCGCAGCTCCTCCTGCTCCTTCCTGCTCAGCTCCGTGGAGGTTGCCGGACTCTTCTCCATCCCTCTGGGAGAACACCGGCTCTCCACCTGGGGACCACCTTTACTCCCCATATTTTCTGACCTCTCCTCATAGTAAGGCCGGCTGGGCTCGGGCCGCTCATCATCCCAGTGGTCGGAGAAGCGCCGGTTGCTCCGGGAGGAGCCCGGGCTGCTCTCCTCCATGGCTATGGTGGAGTTCTTGGGAACCACCACGACCGACTGGAGCTTCTTCCGTGGCGTCCCATCATCAGAATCCGAGTCCTCCGTGTCGCTGTCCTCGCTGCCCCCCTCGCTGTCACTGTCCCCCATGTCGGAATAATCGTCGTGGCCGGTGGGAATGAATTCCGAGGCGTTGCCGCTGCTGTCGCACGTTGGGGCTTGGGTCACCATCTCTGTGTCCTCTGCGGTGACAATGACATCAGAGGAGGGATAYAAAGCATCTGGAAAAGCCGAGGCCACCAAGGGCTCGCTTCCCTCATCTCTCTCGGCCGATACACCAGGACACTGAACCCTCAGCTCATCCAGCTCAGCTCCCTCAGTGGAAACAGCACTTTCTTCCACAACTTCTCTGCCACGGTGCTTCAGCGGCACTTCCGAATAGTAGGAATGTTCATTCTGGAACGACGACTTGCCTTTTGCTGAGCCAACATCAACGTGYTGAGCATCCAACTCCAGCATCTCTTCGGCTTCCGAATGCTGGAGCAGCTCCTGGCACACACCCGGTGGGGGCACRTCCCATTTGGAAGAGACGCTTTCCTCCGGCATGGGATGATCTGACTGGAGCCTCTGGGAACAGCCATCCTGGGAGGAATCCCTGCTCGAGCTTTCCACTGCCAGGCTGATTTTATGGGAAGGCTGGCCGTGTTCATCCTCCCCAGCAGACTTGGARTGGGAATCCTCCGTGCTCTCGTAATCGCACGTCACCGTCTGTGGCTCCACCTGCACGTCCAGGTAAGTCTCGGATGTCACTTTCAAATCCGCAGGTTCCGCTTCGATTTCCACTTCCGAGTGGTACAAACCAGGGGTGGCATCGTCGGAAATGTAGCAAAAAACAGGTTCTTTGGTTTTGTCACACAGAGTCACCTCCTCATCCAGCTTCTTAAGGACAGTGTTAGTGGGATCTACATTCACGGCAGGGAGAGGGGCGGCTTCCTCTGGCTGCTGCGGCTCCAGAGCCTCCGCTTCCTGGAACAGGCTGTTGCACTCACTGGACTGGACCTGGGAATCATCCAGCTCTTGTTCTTGGGACACATCCGTGGTTTCAAACTCACTGGATGGCAATGGATACGACGGGCTGGTCTTGACAGCAGGCGATGCTTCTGACGGACCCGGGCCATGGTCAGAGGATGCAGCGACATCCTCTGCTTTGCAGGCACTGGAAGTTGCCAGACCCTCATCCTGGCCCTCTGGGGAGCCGTTCACGCTCGATTCCATGGGGAAACACGCTCCTAAGGGATCGTGCTTTGCCTTTAAGAATGTTTCTTGCTCCTTAACACTGTCATGGCCTTCATTTGCTGTAAGTTCCTCGGATTTTGAGTCAGCCAAACCTGCCTTGGAGTCGTCGGCCTTCAGCAAAGCAGGAGAATCGCTGAACTGATTTAACGGAGAAAGTGTTTTTTCCCTTTCCAACTTTTTCACACTGGACACCCTGATCTCATTGTTCTTTACAGAAGAGGTCTCTAAATCTAGAGAATTAGACTTGGACTTGATTTCTTCGATCGATTCTGTACAACAGAAAGAACTCTTAAATTTATCAGGCTTTAGTGCGGGGGCCTTGGAAGGGGTGGATTTATAGCGGGAGGAATTCACATTACTGTCGGGCTTGGAATGGGATGTCCCCTTCCGATAGCCCAGTTCATCRAGGGGAGAGCACCTTTTGGATACTTCACTTTCAGAAGTCCTTTTGGAATCTCGATCCGCTTTCAAAGACGACCTCCCTCGCCTGTCCACGTCGGCATGAGACGACTCCACTTTGCTGTCCCTGTCCGACTTGGAGTAAGAGGATCTCGAGTCTCTGTAAGAGGAGGAGGAATGGGAGGACGTACGCCTGGAGTCGCTGGACCTGGAATGTGTCCTCCTGTACTCATCCTCCGAGTCCGAGCTCTCCCGCGCCCGGCTGTCCGCGTACGACCGGGAGTAGCGCGACCGTTCCCGGTACGGGGAGCTCCGGTGGTACCGGCGGTCGGAGTCGTAGTAATGCGAGCGCTCCGACCTCGAGTAGGAGGAGCTGGTTCGGGAGCTGCGATCGGAGCGGGAACGGGAATGAGACCGGCTTCGCCTCCTCTCTCTGTCTGAGCGGGAGCGGGAGGACGAGTACCGCGAGTCTCTCTCCGATTTGGAATAGCTYGAGTACTTCTCATCCCTGTCCGACCTGGAGCGCGACGAGGACTTGCCCAGGTCATCACCGCGGAGAGACGTGGAGCTCCGTCTGGAATCTCTCTCCTTTTCCGTGCTGGAGATCTTCTGCTCATGTGACCGCTGGCTGGAGGAGGTCCTCACGGAATCCTCGTCAGACTCGGAGCCCTGCGGCGCGCCGTCCGACTGGGAGAACTTCCTCTTGGCCCCCTGCCTCCGGGAGCACACGGGAGCACCCTTCGAGCTGTCGGAAACCTCATCCTCCTTCCCAATATGGGAATCCTCCTTCGGCGGGGTTATCTCCGTCTGCTCGGGCGCGGGTTGAGTCCCGCGATCCTCCGAGCCGCGCGACGCCGGATCCTGCYTGGCGGCATCCGGCTCCAAGGGCAGCGCCTGGCTCGGCTCCCTCGGCACGGGGGCCTCGGCTTCGCCGGGCGGCGACAGCAGCAGCGCCGGCATCGGCGTCACCGGTGGCGGCGGCGGGGCCGTGGCTCCAGGAACCGGCATCGGAGACGCCGGCGGTGGCGGCGGGGGCGGGGGAGGCGGCGGCGTGGGGGGGAAATCCACGGCCAAGGCCACCGGATCCGTTACCGGTGCCGCCGGAGCCGGGGGTGGCTTTGCCGTGACGTTCAGTAAATGTTTTTTAAAATGAATCTTCCCCAATTCTACCTTCGGTTTTGGGGGTGAAGATTCTTCGGCTGAACTGGCGGCGTCCCCCAGGTCCAGTTTATTTTTGGGGTTAAAATCAGTCGGAAGGGGAACCGCCGGAGGGGTGGGAGTTTCATTTTGTTTCTCGTTTCCCAGAGCAGCCAGGAATCGATTGGGTAAAGTTTTCTTGGTTAAACTAAAGCTGAAAGACACTTTTTGTCTTCCCTGCTCCTCAAGGTTAACCTTGGTTTTGGTGCCTTTGGGCAAAAAGCGGCTCGAGGCGACGCCTTTGAACACAGGGCCTTTGATAAAACCGGCTCTCGGCACCGTTTCAGGTTTGCCCTGTGGAAGAAAAAGAAGATGCAGTTAGAAGAATTGGATTTTGGGGTGTTTGAACTCAGTTCTGCAGCACTTTCTTTCACCTGGTGAATTTTTCATTATGATAAAAGAGAAATGCATATCCTGGGTCTGTCTTTATTGCCTGGCTCTGTCCTGAAAAAATCAATTCCTCAGACTTCTCCAGCTTGAAACTAAGCCTCCTCTGAGGTTTGGGCTGAGGCTTTTTATCTGACTTATTAATGACCAAGCTCAAAGTCCTCTTATCATTTAATTCTTATATTTTTAAAAGAGAGTTCAGCTTATAAAGTTAATTGAGGGCAAAAATCTGCTTTTTTTATTCTGTTTCTGTTGGTCCCAGGCTACAAAGGATCCTGAGCTTTAAGCTCAAAGTGCATTTGTTTATGTGAATCCACCTGGATGCAGCCTTCCAGTACTGGAGAAGGCTCCAGGGAGAGCTCAGAGCCCCTGGCAGGGCCTGAAGGGGCTCCAGGAGAGCTGGAGAGGGACTGGGGACAAGGATGGAGAGACAGGACACAGGGAATGGCTCCCACTGCCAGAGGGCAGGGATGGGTGGGAGATTGGAAATTAGGAATTCCTGGCTGGGACAGTGGGGAGGGGCTGGGATGGAATTCCCAGAGAAGCTGTGGCTGCCCCTGGATCCCTGGCACTGTCCCAGGCCGGGCTGGACACTGGGGCTTGCAGCAGCCTGGGACAGTGGAAGGTRTCCCTGCCATGGCAGGGGTGGCACTGGATGATATTGAGGGTCCCTTCCCACCTAAATCCTTCCGGGATTCTGGAATTTGGATCCAACATAAACCAGACCAACAACAATTACATCAGGAATTCAAACCCCATCCTTCCCACCTGCCCCCAACAGCCTTCTCCTGGTCATCAMTAATTCCTGCAAGTTCCCAGGCTCAGGCCTAGACCAGCATTAATTAACAACTCCCCAAGAATTCCCATCAGGAGCCAGTGGTGCATGATGACTCTGTCACCTCTGGATCAACTGACCATTCCAAGCTCCATGTCTTTCCCACCAGCAGCTTCTGGCTGCCTCCTGCCCAGGAGCTCACTCAGCACCTTCCAAGCCCAAACCCAGGAATTTTCAGAGCACACAGCACCCTATATTCACMCATCTTGGGTATTTCTCCCTCTGTTTTAAACCTTAGAGCTCATCTGTGTTCCAGAAATAAAATCCTGGAGAAGATAAGAGTGGGAAAAGGGCTTTGTTGTCAACAGCTCCCATCCCCAAAAATCCAAATTGCATCAGAATCACAAATTACCGAATTGTTTGGGTTGAAGGGACCCTCAGGATTATCCTGCTTCRATCCTGCCATGGGCAGGGACACCTTCCACTATCCCAGGCTGCTCCCAGCCCTGTCCAACCTGGCCTTGGACACTTCCAGGGATCCAGGGGCAGGCACAGCTTCTCTGGAAATTACATTTTTGTGTTAACCCTAATTCCAGTGGAAAGAGTTGTTTCCAAATTGTCCAGAGCCGGGTTTTGCTGCTGTAGCTGTGCCATGAGCACATTTCTGGCAGGAGCAGCAGTTTCCTGCAGCCCTCTGTAAATTATTAAGGATTTTGTTATCCTTTAACTCATGGAACAACATGGAGTTGCCCTGGATCAAGGCACCACAGTAAATGATTAAATGAGACATTGGTGGATTGGAAATCTTGTGTTTTCTGCACCCTGGGACACCACATATCCCAAAAATTCCTCTTTTTCAACACATTGGGGGTTTCATTGTGAGCACCTGTTAATGCTCTATCCATGACTCACCCTGGTGACCCAATCCAGCATYTGGATCTGGATTTGCAGCAGCAAATTCCCTTCACTGTGGGAAAACTGGGAGCAAAACTCAAAAGCATTTCCTTGAAATCCGTGTTTTTGATGAGGGGACATTTCGGGGACAATTTTAAAGGAGTTTCATGGCTAAAAGGGAACCCAAAAYATTGACTTTGGAAAAAAGGAGAATCTCCAGCTCTGAAATGGGCTCCTCTCACCACAACTCACAACCATCTCCACAAAATCCTGCTGGAAATGAAATCCCTGTTTCCCAGAGAATCCACACATCAAAAGTGATCCAGGGATTAATCCACATTAATTCATGGAAGAATGAAGGACAAAATAAACACTACTGAGACCACCCTCCTGTAGGAGTTCAGCCTCCTGAAGAGTGAGGGAATAGCATTTTGGGGGATTCCTGGATTAATTGTAATCCTTACAACCAGAAATTCCCAATATTTTTACTCCAACCTGGGACAAGAGAAGGGAGCAGGTTCTTCTCCAACCATACCCTGAAGGATCTCCACAGGTCTGAACCCCAATTCTTATCAGGGATAGGATTTTTTAATCATATCAACTATAAATAATAAATTAATAAATATACAGGTAAAAACACTGGAAATTCAGGGAATCAGCATTTCAGAGTTTTCCTTCTTGCTACAACTTTGGTGCCATTATTTTAAGCGTCAATGTTTTGATCAAAATCCTTCTAATTTCAAGCAGGTTTGGATAGATCCACCTTTTTCCACATATGGGATCTGCAGGCAAAAAAGAGCTGCCACATTTCCATCCCTCCCCTTCCCACAGCCAGTTCAGCAGAGCTGACACAATCCAGGATATTTCCCCTCATGGGTTCACCCTTCCAGGGATTTTTTTCTTTAAACAACAGCAACTTGAACAAAACACAATTCCCAGATTTTGAAACACACTCCACAGGTAACTTGGTAAATGTAATAGGTGGGAATTAATGAAAAGCTCTCCAGGCAAAGAGGAATTCTCCTTCCTCTCCTGTTTTACAGAAAGGGAACATTACCCAAAATGGAAAAAAAAAAAGCACATCCAAAATGATTAACAGCTCTCATTCCAAAGCCAGGAGATTAAAATATATCCCAGGCCCCCAAGTTTTCTCTTTTCCTAAAAAATTCATTGAGTCACAGGCAGCAAAACTCATTATTTTTACAAATTAAGTCTTTAAATAATCAGCACCAACCCACGYCAAGCTGTGCCATCACCTCCCGTGTGCTTGTGGCACAAGTGCTACTGGAATTATTGCCACTTTTTCTCAAATTTAGTGGGAATTATTGCCATTCCTTCCCAAATTTAATGGGAATTACTGCCATTTTTTCCCAAATTTAATGATAATTACTGCCATTTTTTCCCAAATTTAATGATAATTACTGCCATTTTTTCCCAAATTTAATGGGAATTACTGCCCTTCCTTCCCAAATTTAATGATAATTACTGCTCCTCATTCCCAAATTTAATGAGTATTGCCCCTCCTTCCCAAATTTAATGAGAATTACTGCCCTCCTTCCCAAATTTAGTGAAAATTATTGCCCCTACTTCCCAAATTTAATGAGAATTATTGCCCTTCCTTCTCAAATTGAACAAGAGAGATCCCAGAAAAGCACCCATTTGCTTTATCCAGCCCCTCAGTGGCTCTGGATTCATGGAATGCTTCAGTCAAACCAACCCAAGCTGGGCTCACAGGAGATCCAGGAACGCTGGAATTGGTTTTACTCACCTCATTTTCTTCTTCTCTATTGCAATCCAGCCGGGGAAACATGGAAAAAAAAACAGGAGAAGAAGGTGTGAACAGCAGGTAGGAACAAGAAATGGAACTTTGGACATCTGGATTTGGAATAGGAAGGACTTGGGACACAGAGTGAAGGAAACACCGACGGCACCCGGACACAAACCCAGCTCTGAGGGGAGCACGGCACAGTTGGGAGGCTCCAAAATTCCCTGGAAAATCCCACATGGATCAGGACAGAGCAAACCTTTTTGGAGAGAACTGCTGCCTTGGTGCTGTCTCCAGTCATTCCAACACGCTGCAGGAATAAAACCCTCAAAAATGTGACTAAAAAGGTGGATTTGGGATTCTTTCCATTTGAATACTTTCCTGAATAACTGAAAGTTTCTGCCTCTCATTAACAGAAATTTAAGATATTAACRAAGGTCTGACTGCTGTGCATCTGCCCTGGCTATTTGCATAATTAATCCCTATTTTGGCAGCTTGAAAATGAATTAATTAGGATCATTCTCCTCCATGCTGAGCCAACAGGAAAGTTGGGTTTTCCCAGCTTTCCACTCTTCCCAAGTGCTCTGCTCCAATCCCACAGCAAAGTCGTTTCTCCTCAGGGAAGGAGAAGGAACAGGAACACAATTCCCTCTCCTTGCTTTGCTCAATTCCTTGGAGAGTGTCAGGGAACTTCTTGGCCCTACCAACAYATCTCAGCCAAGACATCAACAGTTCCTCTGCCATGGATCTATCCAAGATCCCAAAACCCCTCTCCAGTGCTCCAACACAGCTCAGAGCCAGAATTCTACATTTTACCAGCTTATATTCAGCACTGTTGTGGTGACAAAGCCAAAGATTTCCCACAGAAAAGTTGACAGATTCCACCTCAAGCATCAGCTCAATGAGAAATATCCATTTCTGGAAGAAAAAGTCAAAATTTTCATTTTGGAGCAACAGGGACGCGGTGACGGCACAAGAACCACCCAGGTCCCCACTGAAACCATCCCCAGCTGGGAACTGGGAGCAAAGGGAAGTGCTGGGAAGAACTTTCCCCTCAGGAATATTCTCCTGCCCCTCCAAAGGCTCCCATCCAATTGATGCAGCTTGTTAAAACACCATAAATTCATCCCAGAGCAGCACCAACRGGGTTTGATTCCATCAAGGAAACCCGAGGCGGGAATTCCGATTCCATGGGGCCAGGAAAGGCAGGAATWCCAAACCCCACAGGTGCAGGAGCTCTCCAAAAGCACCACTTCCACTGGAATYAAGGCCCAAAAGGAGCTTTCAATTTCAGGATCACCAAAAGAGGAGTCTGGGACTTTCAGGAAGCGTCACATGGTCTGGGTTTGAGGTTTTGTGGGGTCAACACTCAACAAAAACCTTGCATTTGGTGATTTAAGGGTCTTTCCCAACCTCAGCAACTCCAGGGAGATTTTCCAGACTTCCTAAGCAGATGCAGCAGAGAATTATGACCACCAGATGGAAGTTGAGGGTTCTAAGGCAAAAATAACTCTCTTTATACACAAAAATCCATCTTAAATCAGCTGTATATTGGGAGAGAGGTAATTAGATTTTGTATTTATAATTAATAACAAGGATCATTAATGATAAGGAGAAAAGTGAGTCAGGATCCTTCAAATCTCAGAAAAATCCTGCAGGAAAAAGAGAGGAACCAGGTGATCCCATTCCTGGAAGTGTCCAAGGCCAGGCTGGACAGGGCTTGGAGCAACCTGGGGTAGTGGAAGGTGTCCCTGGGTGGGACAAGATGATCCCATTCCAACCCAAACCATTTGGGATTCTGCGATTTCATCAACTAAAATAAAAGGTGCTGACCCTCCTAAAAGCAGGAATCCCATTTCCTTCCCAGCCTCTTCCTTCTCCCCAAATAAAAAAAAAAAAAAAAACCCAACAAAAACATAAAAATAGAATTCCAAAATTAGGGAAGGCGCTGCCGTTCCCTCAGGAACCTTGTGCCAAATTCCTCCCACGCTGGGATGAGGTTACATAAAATCCCCCTGCTCCAAGCTTGGGATCCATCCCAACACATCACCCAGGGCTTCTCCAGCACTCTTCCAGCTCCACAGGTCTGGAACGATTCCCTCAGCTGCACYTTGCTCCCTGCAGGCACCAAAAATAAAACTGAGATGAAAGTGAACACGGAATTCCTGCACTTTTGTGGCTCCTTCCTGGGAAAGTCAGGAGAAAGGAGTTGGTAAAASCCAAAATAAAACTGAACATCCTGAGAAGTGCTGAATAAATTTTTAAAATAACCCAAAAAGCCACAAAATCAAGCAAAGAACAAAAAAATAACCCCACCACCAGGAAGCTTTACCACCTTTGATCTGTTTCCAGCAGCTTGATGCACTAATTTTGTTTAAAAACAAAAATTAAGCACCAATTAAATCCCAGGGAAAGCTTTTTTTAAGGCTACAGAATCACATTTATACCAAAATTCTTTACATGGGTCACATTTCTATCAATTWTTTTTTTTTATATGGACCCACATTTCAACCCAAATTATTTATCTGAGGCCACATTTCCACCAAAATTCCTTACACGGAATTTTCCTTACATATATTTTGATCTTACATCTATTTTGACCAAAACTTTTTCTATTTAAACTTTATCAGCTTCTCTCCTGACGGGAACATCCCAATTTTGTCAYGGGAATGGTGATAAAAAGTAAAATTTTATTTTAATTCCAGAGTTCAGCAGCTCCAGCATTTCTTAGTGCTTCAACAGGTTGAGCTGAAGATTCTTCTCTTTTTTAAGTACAACCCACACAATAATTGGAATTTTATCCTGGTTTTCCTTATGCAAAAGGAGCCAAAAAATGCCCTCAAGCTTCCAAAGTCTAAAAGACCAAACTTTAGGAGCCTCATCTCCTCCAAATCCTGAGGTTTTTTTCTTTTCTTCCCTTTAAAAGAGGAAAATCTGGAAGCTTGGAGCTTTTCTTATCTAAGTATCAGCAGCCTAACAGCCCAGGGAGCTGAAAAGGCCCATTCCCAGCAGGAATTCAGCTCAGGAATTCACAGAGATCCATCTGAAAGCCACCACAATGTCCAAAGAAAGGGCAGCTCAGCTCAGGAAATTGGGATTTAACCTGTTTTGTTCAGGCTGGGTTAGGCAGAAATATCCTGGATGCAGCTGCAATTCCATGGATCATCACCCTCATCCACAGCAGGGCTAAGGAAACTGGGAGGCAACACCACCAAACCAAATTCCAGGTGGAATTTTGGGATTCYAACAGGATCCTGAAGCCCAAAAGGAATTTTTTATCAGTTTTTTCCTGGATGCTGATGGAGAGCAGCACCCATGGGGTTCTGCTGGGGAGGAAATTCCCTCTCTGCTGCTCTCATGAACAGAATCCCMGAATTCCAGAATGGAAGGGACCCCCAAGCTCATCCCAGGAGCTCCTTCCACTACCCCAGGCTGTTCCCAGCCCTTGGACACCTCCAGGGATGGAACATCCACAGCTYCTCTGGGAAAACTGCTCCAGTGCCTCACTCCCCCCACAGCCAGGAATTCCTTCCACATATTTATTCCCTTTTTCCCCTCAATTTCCATCCTCCAGACTGAAGGGTTTGCTGGAACACTCCCAGGCCTGAAGTGCCTTTGCTCCTTTGTTTGTGAATCCCAAAGGTGGGATAAAAACCAAGGACAGACGTGCAGCTGTCCCTGTGTTTAATGGAATATTAATGGAAAATTGGGAGGAATTCCTGGGAAGGCTTTTGTGCAGAGCACTGGGGTTTTAATATCCCAAAAACAYCACACTGCAAATGGAGAATGGACAGCAGGAAAAAAAGTTGCAAAGGTAAAAGGCAATCCTACTTCTTCCCAAAAAAATAAAAAACCCATGGAAAATGGAAAGGCAGAAGCACTCAGGTGAGGAGGGAAAATCCCTGGAAAAAAAATCCTGTTTTTTTAAAGGAGGTGGAATCCAAGCTCAGTTTCCTGGGAAATGAGGTCAAGGTACCTCCCAAAATCCCCAAATTCAGCTGTCCTGCTTCCCAAAATCCCCATTTCCTGGTTTAGACATTCCCACTGGGGGTTTGGAGCTGGAAGTTTGGAGCAAGGGAAGTGACACTGTTCCTCCTGTGCTGGAACAGGAAAGAACAGGGAGGATTGGATATTTCAGAGAAAGAAGGAGACAAATATATTGAAAATAGGRATTTCTCCCTCCATTTATAAAAATGAGGAGGGGCTGAGTGACTTCATTTATTAATTATGCCATAATTTATCTGGGATTTATTCCATAATGGAATTATTTCATAATTCTAGGATTTTAGAGGAGTCAAGATGTGCTCCAGGAAAAAAATCCACTAAAGAAAAAAATATCCAGTTTCTCTGCTCCTTCCCTCAACTGCTTGAAAATTCCCRAACTCCCCCCAAATCCCGCTTTTCCCTTTCTGCTCAGGGCACACCTAAGGAAGAAATTCCACTTGAAATCCTGACAGGAACCAGGAAAAACAAAGCTGCTCCCATGGAGGATGGGAAAGGGATTCACCTGGCACAGGGAGGGAGAGGAGGAGGATGGAAGGGTGAGGATGAGGATGGGGGTGGAAGTGGGATGGGACCCAAAATAGAGGCACAAATCCCCACTGGAATCCAAAGCATGGCTCTTGGAAAACTTTCCCCTCCTCCTCTGGGAGCAGGGCAGGAGATTCCAGCAGCAGCTTTGGGAGTCAGCACCTTCCCATAAATCACATGGCCAGGGGGCCACTTCCCAGGTAATCCCTGTCCCCAATCCCCCCGGGGCACAAAGAGCCTTCCAAGGAACAATCCCACAAAAAAGGGAAAAGGGAGATGGAAGTGCATTGTCCCAACGTAAATCCCAAAATCTGGGCACATCCCTGAGCCCAGCCAGGGGGACAGGATCCACACACAAATAAATCCAGCTCTGCTCCTCCAGGGTGGGTTCCCATGGATCCCTCCCTGTGGGAGGGATGGACACGCAGGAATTGCACCAAGAACCCCAAAATTCACATTAAAACCCAGCTGTACAAAGAACCCCAAAATTCACATTAAAACCCAGCTGTACAAAGAACCCCCAAATCCACATTACATCCAAAATTCCACGGAAACTTTGGGGCATTCCTGGGATCAGAGCAGCCAAGGGCATCATTTTGTTCCAGATTTTCCCCCCATATTAACAATTCCTAATTCAAACTAAAACTGTCCTAAAGCCAAAGTTAGGCCAGATTTAAAGCTCAAGCTCAGTTCCACCACCAAAACATTTCCCCTACCAGCACAAAGCCACTTCCAGGACTGAAAACACAGGAGATAGAGGGAATAGTAAGGAAAAAATCCCCAATTTTTATCATTTTGCTCAAATCCCAAAATTACCTGTGCCCAGATAAAGTTCCAATGTTTAAATTCCTTTTTTTTAATTGTTCTTTGAAAATTCCTCAATTTCAGTTAAAACAGATTTGAACAGGAAAAGGATTTTGGAAGGAAAGTCTTAGAACCTGAAAACTTGAGGAATTTTGGAATTTTAAAATAAAATAAATAACCAGGAAAATCCCAGTTTACTTACAATTGTTGCCACCAGGGATTGATTCCCAAGGATGAGGTTTGATTCCCAAGGACGAGGATTCATTCCCAGGGATTGGGATTCATTCCCAGGGACTGGGATTCATTCCCAGCACCTGGACATGCAGAGGTGCTGAGGCTCCAACTGAGCTGAGCAAAGAATTTGGGATTTGTGCGAGAAATCAGGGAAAGAACTCCTGGAGCAGCAGAGCAAGCCCCTCCCTCAGAGGGGGAGGGCTCAGGAATGGCCCCCAGCACCCAGCACTTGCTGCTTTCCCGGGAAATCCGGGGAAATCCAGGATTTCCAGCCCTCCATCCCCTCCCTGAGCTATCAGGTATCCCCAGCCCGGGGGGATTTTCCCTGAATGGGGCAGCAAATTCCAACTGGGATTTTATGGAGGCTGAATGACATCACCCCCCCAGGCACTGCACGGCACCTTTGTCTGCCAAAATGCCTGGGAAACAAGGAATTCTCTCTTTGGGACACAGATGGATGCTTGGCACCCATTCCCAACATCCCCAAAAACAGAACCCATCCTGTCCCCTCATCCCAAAATTCACGCTGAGGCAAAACCATGAAATTTTAGTGTCACCACCTCCTACTTCACACACGTGCAACACCAAATATTCCCAAAATTCACCAGATGAAAGGCCCAAATATCCCATTCTGAGCCCAAACTCGTGCCAAATTTAACAGGAAGGCAATTCCCAATCATGAGGTGACCCTAAAATCCCATTTCAAAGGGGAGCAGCTGCAACTTGCAACCAAAAAAATATAAAACAGAACATTGCAAGGCCCTGGCTGAGCTCAGAGTCACTCCTTTGATAGAAAAAAAATAGAAGTAAATAGAGATAAATATAAATAAATAAAAATAAATAKAAATTCTCAGAGGATTTATTTCTTACCTAATTATAGCTGAAAGTTAATGTCCTGGGATTTTGCCCAGCAGGAGCAAGGACACCTTGGGAATTGCTCTCATTTCCACAAGAGAGAATAAATCCCTTTCATGCTCCCTTACACCAGAAATTTGCCATAAAATTCCAAACTGGGAATGGGTTGTGCAGGTAAACACCAAGCACCAGGCTCTGGAGATTTTCCCCGGTGGATTTCCAGCTGGAAATTATAATTATTTCCTGCTACCTGGGAATAACACACTTTGSATTTCCAGCTGGAAAACTTCCACTGGTGCATTTCAAACAGGAAGGGAAAAACTGAATTACAAAGCTGTAAAATCTTGGAGGAATCCAGAGGGAATCCACTGRAAATGAGGCTCCACAAGGAGCTCCAGCTCCTTCCTGATCCAGCCTCTTCCTCACATCAATATTTTGGGATCAAATTTTGACTCCTGGCTCATATTCTCCTGATTTTTAGGTCCAGCTCCACATCATTCCCAGGGATTGCAGCCTCTGGGGTGGATCCCAAAAAGCTGAAGCTCACAGGAGAGGTGAGGCTGCAGGGATGGAGCATTTTTAGGGAAGTTCACCTCCAAAAAATAGGAAAAGTCAGGAAAAAATCAAGGAAAAAGAAAATAACCTGTTCTACCAACACTCCACCAACCAGAGCCACACTTGGACGTCCTCAAGACTTTTCCTGTAGGAGTTCTAAAATTCTGGAAGGAAAAAYGTCCATTAAAAACAGGTGTGGATAAATCCTCCCTTCCTTTCTAAATATCCAAACAAATCATATTTAAAATTCCCAGATCAGCAGATCTGGGAACAGGCTGCCCCAAGAAGMTCCAGCTGCCCCATTCCTGGAAATGTCCCAGGTCAGGATCCCAAATTCCCCATTCAGGCTCCCAAAGCCAAACATGYAAAGTGAATTTTCCTTAAATAATGCAACTTTCCAGACACATTAAAGCTGGAAAATCCACGGATATGCTCAGGAAATGAGAGTCAAGTTTCTCCCTCTCCCCATCCCACAGCCCATGGGACCATCATTAATCTCCATAATAAAGGGGAGGAGCATTCCAAGGGAAATGCAGGTGGAAAACTCAACCTTTCCCTCCCCTCAGCATCTCCCACTGGACTGGAACATGCTCCAGGATCTAAATGTGGGTGTTCAACCACAGCACATTTACCAGGAGCTTGTGCTGAGGGAACCAACCCTTATGGATGGTTTTCCTTAGGGAAAGGCAGAAAACAGAATCCAGATTCCCARAAAATACCATCCCAAAGTGACACCAACATGGAAGAGGCCTGGGAGATTCTACAGCTCCAATGAACATCAAAAATAAAAATCCTTAGGAACAGCCACAACCAAAAACCTGGAGCTCCAGACTGTCTGAATCCMCATGGGGTCACGTCAACAAACCCAACGGAATATTCCACACTCTGATYCTAAATCCCAACCCTCCAAACCACCCAGCAAGCCCCACCAGGATCACCAGGATGGCTGGAAAAGCTTCTTCCCCCCAAAGGGAGCTGAATTCCTGCTGGGGAGGTCTCCAGAAGCAGATGGATAAATGGCGTTTCCATGATGACAGAAGGGCATGAGGAACAGAAATCCTTGGAGCCTCAATTCCATCCTGTCATGGAGGTGTCACTGGTCCAAGAGGATCCTGCACCCTCAGCATGGGGACAATCTTGGAATCTTCTTCCAGGAGACAGCAGTTCACAGCAGGATACAAACGTCCATCCATGTCCATCAGGAACAGCTTGTCCAGAGCAGCTGTGGCTGCCCCTGGATCCCTGGAAGTGCCCCAGGCCAGGCTGGACAGGGCTTGGAGCACCCTGGGACAGTGGGAGGTGTCTCTGTCCATGGCAGGGGTGGCAATGGATGGGCTTTGAGGTCCCTTCCAACCCAAACCAGTCTGGGATTCTAAGCAGGTCCACGCTGGCATGAGCAGCTCCATGGAGAAGCTCCATGTGGAATGTGGTGGCAGCTCTGAGGTCTGGGAATTGGGTTGTTCCAAATTTAACCATCCAAAGAGTCCAGGAGATCTGGTTCTGCTGGACACTGAAGCTCCCAGGAACACGAGCTCTGGTTGACAAGTGGACACGGAGTGACCCACGAAGTAAAAGCGAGCCAGAGTTCCTTTCCACAGGAAAATTCCATCAAAACCACCGGCACGGACGCGCCATCGTTCAGCTCCCGGCTCAGCATCCACCTTCTCCAGCCAGCCTGGAGCTCCAGCTCTGCAGCATCCCTGGAAGTGTCCAAGGCCAGGCTTGGAGCACCCTGGGMCAGTGGAAGCTRTCCCTGACGTGGCAGGGGTGGAATGAGATGATCCTTAGGGTCCCTTCCCACCCAAACCATCCAGTGAATAATTCCTCAGGCTCAGCCTGAGGACTCACGGGGCTCTGATCAAACCTCTCCAAGCAGCACAATCCCAACGTTCCGAGCTCCAAAAGCTCATCCCAAAACACCAACCCTGCACGTCCCTCCTCGTSCCACCCCGCGCCGGGTACGGAATGGGGGAAGCCACAAACACCCCACAGCCAGCACAGCTCCCTCTGGATTCCACTCTTCCCAAACACCCAACAGATCCTCAGACGTCCCTAAGAACCTTCAGCCAATTATCCCAAACAATCCTTTTCTCCAGGCAGAAGCTCTGTGCTGGGAAAAGCACATCCAAATTAAGGCAYGCCACTAACGAACGCGACTCGGACGGGGAGGGAACGCCGGGATTTGAGGTGGGGATGGGGAGACACAGCCCTAAAAACACCAGGACACCTCCTGAAAAAGATGGGAGGTGTCCCAAAAACTTCCTGAGTCCCAACACATAACACCCACCCCAAAGAAACCCCAAAATCAGGCCAATTAATCCATAATTCCATTAAAAAGTCGTTAGAGGAGCTGCTCCAGCTCCTTTCAACAGCCCAGGTTGGCGCCACTRAACATTTTCAGACAACAAACAGTGACGTGAGACAACCTGGACACTTTTGGACACCAAATTCCAAGTGCCAGATCAATCCCGGGCATGAGGGTCCCTCCACAGGCTCCAAACAACAAAGGTAAAACACCTGAATTAGCCTAAAAGTTTTGGGATGAACAAGAGTCCTTTGGACCCAGAGGRTCTCCCAGGAAGGGATCATCCCAGCAGGGTTAAACTGAAGCAAACCAGGATTTACTCCCATCCTGGGAGCCACGTCTGGCAAAACACAACCTGGACTCCAGAGGAAATCCTCCGTTTCTCACTAATTTTAGAAGGCTCAGCCACCAGCACTGTTTCAGCTGCAACAAGGGGAAGCTGTTCCTCAGCTGCTCCAGGTGGGCACAGGCAGAACTCGCTCAAAAAAGGTTTGCTCTGTTGTCCCTGCTCAAAAARAACCACCATGTTTAGCTGTGCCTCCAATCCGGCCGTCGCTTGGGGGGTGCTCCGTGCCAGATGTCTCCTCCTTCCACCCCAGAGCTGGCAAAGTTTATGGAGCCCCTGAATCCTTCGCCAAGGAAGTCTAAAAATGTAAAAATAGCGTTGAGAACCAGCGGGAAAGGGGTGTGGGGGGAGAAAGCCAGCAGGGACGGAGTGACTTCTCAGGAGAGGCGATAAAGCCGGAGGCCCTGGCGGGATCAAGGGGGTGGGTTGGTGAAATTCCCCATCCAAAGGAGAACCAGAGTTCCCGGCCATTAGGCTGCTCCCCCTTCCCTGGCTCCTTCCTCCCGGCTGAAAATGGGGTCAGGGCAAGGGCCGCTCGGGGGGAGAGAATTCCAGGGGTAAAAGCAAGACAAGGCCCGGTAACTAGGAAAAACAGCATTAGTAACAATAATAATAATAAAGAAGGTACAGAAAAATGGCCCCGCGGGGAGGCCGGGACACGTCCGCACGCTCCGCCCGGCTCCCCCCGCGCACCCCGGGCAGGGACGGGACAGGGAAAGGGACACGGGCAGGGGCAAGGGGGACACAGCCCCCGAGCCGACCCGCCACCCCCGGCGCGGCCGCTGCCGCCGCTCCCGCCGCCCGCTCTCCGCCCTCCCCGCGCTCCCTGCCCGCCCTCCCCGCGCCCGCCCCGGCCGCGGCCATCACGCAAGGCCGGGGATGCGCGGCCTACCCCGGACCGGCGGGAGGACGGCGGGAAGGGAAAGGGCGGCGGGACAGGGAAAGGGCAGGGGCAAAAGAACGGCAATGGGAAGGGGAACGGGAAGGGGAAGGGGCAGCGGCCCGGCTGCCGGCGGTCGCGCGGTGCCGGCGGGCCCGAGGCCGCGGAGGGCCCGCGCTTACTCCGGCGTGGGGTGCTCCGGGTCGTAGAAATCCCCCATGGTGGGTGGGCGGGCGCGGGGCTCCGCAAGTGCCCCCTGGCCGGGGAGGCCCCGCTCGCCCCGTCGGGGCTCCTCACATGGTCCGGCGGGGCCCCCCCGCCACCCGCGCCCAGCCCGGCCCGGCCCCGCCGCGATCCGCCCCGGCCGCCGGCTCCTCCTCCCGCGGCACCGCGCAGCGCCCGGAGCCCTCCGGGAGCGGCCGCCGAGCCCCGGGACACGCCGGCATCGGGCCCGGGATGGGGCCGCGAGCAGCCGCGGCACAGAGGGAATTTGCTCGGCACACAGCGGGATCGCCCCCGAGACCGCCGAGACCACAGCGGGCACCGGGATCGGCCGCGGTGCCACCGGGACTTTCTCGGGACCGTATTGAGATCATTGCAGGGATGGCCGGGGACACGCCAGAATCAGCCTGGGTGTCACTGGGATCCCACCGGGATCCAGGAAGGGGCCAGCGGGGCACATCGGGACCAGCCGCGGGGCTGCCGGCATCTCCTCCAGGTCAGAGCTGCACCTTCAGGATCCCCTCCAGGTCAGCCCTGCACCTCCAGGATCCCCTCCAGGTCAGAGCTGCACCTCCAGGATCCCCTCCAGGTCAGAGCTGCACCTTCAGGATCCCCTCCAGGTCAGAGCTGCACCTCCAGGTCAGCCCTGCACCTTCAGGATCCCTCCAGGTCAGCCCTGCACCTCCAGGATCTCCCCCAGGTCAGCCCTGCACCACCAGGATCTCCTCCAGGTCAGCCCTTCCACCACCAGGATCTCCTCCAGGTCAGCCCTGCACCTCCAGGATCTCCCCCAGGTCAGCCCTGCACCYCCAGGATCTCCTCAGGATCATGCCTGGGTCACTCCCAGGATCACCAGGATCAGCCACGGGATCACTAAATTTCCATGGGATCACCAGGACCACACAGGCTCCCCCCTGGGATCACCATGGCCACTCCAGGTTCGGCCACGCTGTTCCTGGGATCTTAGCAGGATTTCCCTGGGCCCATACCAGGATTAGCTGCAGGATCTCCTTGGGGTCACCCCTGGGTTCCTCAGGATCTCACCAGGAGCAGATGGGAGATCGCCGGGGCCACACCTGGGTGAGCTGCAGGACTGCCAGGATCACCAGGGCTGCGCCTGGATCACTCATGGGACAGGCAGGAACTTCCCGGGATCTCTCAGCATCACATTGGGATCACCCCCAGGAGCACACCAGGATCAGCAGCACCCCCAGGATCACACCCTGAGATCACACCTGGACACCAGCACCCCTTGGCACCAGATCCCTGGGACTGTTCCAGGCCCCATTTGCTCTAAAAATCACTAAAACTCCTTTTTTTCCTTTCACAGGTCATTTCCCATSTTCCCAGTTCCTGGGAGAGCTCCTCCATGGAATGGTGCTGGAGCACTTCAGGAGAYCCAGCTGCTTCTGGGATGCCTGTTCACATGGAATCCTCCAAACCACTCTTACAGCTTCCAATATTGAGATTTYGGGGATATTCCCAGATTTGGGGGCATGGTGTGGGCAGGAGGGAGCCACAGGGATGAGGTGGGAAGCAGAGGAGGGGTGGATRTRGGGAAGGMCAAAGGAAGGTTTMGTTCCAGTCCTGTGGAAGYGTTTTCCTGGGAAATCCAGCCTGGCCTGAATTCCCAGCAGCTTGTGGAACCTCWGGAATTGGATCATGACARGGAACAGGTGATTTCTGKGATGTTCTCCARTGCCCCTCCAGGGGCCGGGTGCTGTTACGGGGACAGAAGGAAGCTCCAWCAAATTCAAACAAACTGAGCCCATGGATCCATTCCCTTTCCCAGTTCTCCATGGAACTGGGGGTGGCCTGGGGAAAATCTGGGCTGCCTGAATTCRGGATGCTCCYGCCWTGGCTGCTGCTGGTTTTGGCAGCAGGATGTTCCTGACAGCTGGRGGGTGCTGACTTTGGGCTTTCAGCATTCTCCTGCCAGATCCCAAATCCTTCTGAGGGAGCTGGAGGGGCTCATCCTGGAGAAGAGGAGGCTCAGGGGGCACCTTGTGGCTCCTGCAGTTCCCTGGAGGAAGGTTGGAGCCAGGAGGGGTCAGGCTCTGCTCCCAGGGAACAGGACCAGAGGGAACGGCCTCAAGGGCAGCTTTGGGTGGGATATTGGGAATGTTCCTCTTGGAAAGGCTCTCCAAGAGAGAGATCTCAAACTCTGCAAAGCTGCCCAGGGCAGGGGTGGAGTCCCCATCCCTGCAGAGATTGAAAAGCCCTGTGGATGTGGCACTTGGGGACATGGTCAGGGTTGGTCTTGGCAGTGCTGAGGAATGGTTGGACTTGATCTTGGAGGGCTTTTCCAACCGAAACCATTCTGTGATTCCCCAGAAATGAATCTTTGTTTCATTCCCTTCTCCAGGCAGATCCAACAGGCCAAGCCATGACTCGTTGCTCCAATGGGGGCAAGCCCAGGAGAGCTGCAGCTCCAGCACCAGGAGAGAGGGAATCAGGAGCAGCCTGGGTTACCCACAGCAGCCTCTGTGCTGTGATCCTGCCTTTTCCAGAGGCTCAGGAACACCCGTGGTGCTGTTGGAGCTGCCTGGCTCCTGTCCTGTCCAAACAGCGCCATCGATCCCCAGTAACTCCCTGCCTGCCCAAAGGTTGCGTGGGTCACTTTTCCTGCTGTTTATTTTTATAAATCGATGGTGGACGCGAGCAGGGGGCACTTCCTGAGGTGCCATTCCTTGGGGAATGCTGGGATCCAGCCTATGTGATGGGCAGGAAGGTCAGGGCTTTCTTCTTGCCAGCAGCCGGGAGCAGTCCGGGTTTCCTGTGCATGTTCCGGAGGGCAGCCATGGTGCTGCTGAAGGTTTGCTGGGAACAGGGAACACAAAGGGGTCACTGAGCTCAGCTCGGCTCTCAGAGCACAGTTCTCACCTGTAAAAACTTTTTTTTCCTGAAAAATAAAACCAAATGCCTTCTCAGACTTTCCAAGTGGTGCTGGAAAGAGCTGGGAGAGTCCCCATCACAGCAGCATTGCTCTGCTGAGAGCAGATCCCAGCAGGCTCCAAGGAGAGGACAGGAATCCCTAAGAAATTCTCCAGAGCACTGAAAAGATGTTTGAGATGTTTCCATGGAATCCCAGGAWTATTTCAGTTGGAAAGGACCTTAAGGTTTATCTCAATCCACCCCATTCCATGGACAGAGACAACTTCCACTGTCCCAGGGTGCTCCAAACTAAATCCAGCCTGGCCTGGGACACTTCCAGGGATCCAGGAGCAGCCACAGCTTCTCTGGGAATTTCATTCCAGTCTCTCCCCACCCTCCCAGCCCCCTCTGGCAGTAGGAATCATTCCCTGTGTCCTGTCCCTCCATCCCTTGTCTCTCTCCAGCTCCTCAGGGCCTGGAAGGGCTCTGAGGTGTCTCTGGAGCCTTCTCCAGGTGAACATTCCCAGCTCTCTCTGGGTGAATTTGTTCTGGCCAGGTTGGACAGGGCTTGGAGCAGCCTGGGACAGTGGAAGATGTCTCTGCCCGTGGCAGGGGCTGGGACTGGATGATCCTGAAGGTCCCTTCCATCCCAATCCATTCTGGGACTCTCCCTGGGGTTACCTTCTGATCTGTCTTCATCCTGGCCCTGTAGAAGGACACGGAGCCCGGGCAGTCTGGCAGCACCTTCTCCTGCACCTGCTCAAACTTGTCCTGCTCATCTTCATCCTGCCAGGGAAAAGCATTCCCCATTCCATGTGCAAAACACACACCTGGACACCTGGGACAACCATCCCTTTTGTGGCACCAAGCACTGAGATCACACTTCAGCCAGGAAAACCCTGCAAGTGAGAGGTTCTCCTTTCCACACCTTGGAGGAGCAGCTTTGGGCAGGGCTTTGGGCAAAAACCTGCAAGGGTTGGGATTTTCCCACAGGAAAAATGAACATTCCCAGCTCTCCCAGCCTGGCTCCAGCCCTGGAGCAGCTCCAGGTCCTTGTGCTGTTGGCCCTGGGGCTGGGCCAGCTCTGCAGGTGGGGTCTCACCTCAGAGGTGCAGAATTCCCCCCTTCTGGTCACACTTTTTTAGATGCAAGAGTTCTGGGAAACGGGGAGTTGAACAGAAATGTGCTTTTCAGGATGAGAAAARAGCCAGGTCCCCACATGGCTCCTACCACAGGACTGGTACTGACAAGTTTGGCTGCAAAGCTGGGATCCCACAGGCTGGGAATCCAAACACCCCTGCACCCCCAGGCTTTGCCCAGTTCCTGGTGTTCCACAGATGCCCAGGTGCCTCAGTCACTGTCCTGATTTAGCCTCTAAACAGTGAAGGGAATGTGACAGCAGGATGTGGCTCCAGATATCCCCTTTGTGCCTCATYCCTTCTCCTCCTTCTCCTTTTTCTCCTCCTCCTCYTTCCACAGGCTCCCTCATTCCCTCACCACCCCACACGTGGCTCCTGAGGAGAACCAGCAGAACTCTSGGATAACTCACCAGGCACATGACTCTGTTTATGGGAATCATTCCAGGTCTGATGTTCCCACCAGGCTCCAGAGCTTCCTTCACATCCTTAGGGAGTCGGTAGTTTTCGTTGTACCAGATCTCAAACTCTGCAAAGCCAAGAGGGCCAATTCATGGCTGTAATTAATCACCCAAAAGACAGCATGGATGGCTTGTCCCTATGGATCAGGCAGCATCTCAGTGCTCTTAAACCCTCAGACAGGAGCTCAGAACTCCAGGATCTGGAGTTTAAACGATTGGAAAGGTGACTTTAAGGAGGCTGTTGGCTGTGCTGAGGTGGTGGCCAGCCCTGGGAACAGTCCCCAGAATCTTTGTGGAATGGGCAGCGTGGCTGGGGCTCGGATTTCAATCCCACACAGCCATTTGCCATCCCATAATAGGCAGTGAGAACACACAGCAGGTGGGAATTATGTCCTTATTAATCCTGGGCATTTCCCAGGGCACTCCACTCCTGATGTGGGYGAGTCCTGCATGTTTGAACAAACAGCAAACATCTGGAGCACCCAGAAATGCCAAAGCCAGATCCAAGAGGAAGCAGTGGCACAGCTGTGATTGGGTCCTGTTTATCCCTGGAATGATGGGAATGATTATCCCTGGAATGATGGGAATATTATCCCATTTCTTCCTGCGTGGGATGCTCTGATGGATCCAAGCTGTCCCCTGGCAAATGCTGCATCCAAATGTTTGGGGCTCTGGGATTCCTGCAGGGACTGGCTTCCCTCAGAGGGGCACATCCAGGGATACAGCAGGGCCAGCTGGAACCCACAGATTTCAAGGTGGAGCCCAGCAGGAATTTGCAGGGATTTCCCAGGCAGAGCTGTGGCCAAGCTCCTTTTCCTGATAAGGCTGCAGCTCTGGAGGCTGGAAATCACATAGGGACAGAGGAAATCTTGGGAATCCAGAGGCAAAGCCCTATCCCGGGCAATTCCTTAACCACCACCTCTATTAAATCAAATCAAGGATGAGATTGGGGTCAGCAGTGTGAGATTCCTTGTGGGAGGCTTTTCCCCCCATGTAGGGGTGGGACCAAGGAGTACAGGGATATTATCTGGGAGGGAGAATCTGCAGAAATTCAAGGTAAGGTCAGAAAACACGACCTGATTATGGATAAAATCCAGTCTGGAAGGCAACAGGACAAAGGACAACAGAGAATGGTAATTTGGCAAGGGCTGGAGGGACAGGACACAGGGAATGGCTCCCACTGCCAGAGGGCAGGGATGGATGGGATACTGGGAATGAGGAATTCCTGGCTGGGAGGGTGGGCAGGGGCTGGCACAGGGTGCTCAGAGCAGCTGTGTGTCCCCTGAAGTGTCCAGGACATTGGGGCACCCTGGGACACGGGGAGGGGATTGGAACTGGATAAGCTTTAAGGTCCCTTCCARCCCAAACCGTTGTGGGATCCCAGTGTGGATTTATCCCTGCTGAGCCCTGGTGCTCTGTACCTGAGATGAGCCTTTTCCTGCACTTGTCCACGAGGTGCTGGCAGTACTGGATCTCTGCCTTCAGGTCCTTCAGCTCAGTAAAGCCAGCCCTGTGCTCCTCCTTCAGCTCCTTCAGCTTCACAATGAGGGAGAACTCCTCCTCATCGATGATCACCTGTCCTTTCTCATCCGTGTATTCTCCTGGAGAGGGAGACAAGGAAGGGAAGGCTCTGGTGAGGGTGGAGAGCAGGGACAGGGCTCTGCAGATGTCACACCTGATCTGATGGAGGGTCTGACTCAGCTCCCAGGGGGAAAATCCCTGGGATTGCTTAGATGGGATATTGGGAAGGAATTCCTGGCTGGGAGAGTTGGGAGGCACACGTTGTCCAGGGAAGCTGTGGCTGCTCCTGGATCCCTGGCAGTGTCCAAGGTTGGATTTGGTTTGAAGCAACCTGGGACAGTGGAAGGTGTYCCTGTCCATGGCAGGGGTGGAGTGGGATGATCCTTAACATCCCTTCCAACCCAAACCATTCTGGAATTCTGTGACCACCCAAAACTGCTCTGGAAGCTGGAAATCACATAGGGACAGAGGAAATATTGGGAATCYAGAGGCAAAGCCCTATCCCAGGGCAATTCCTTAAGCACCACCTCTATTAAATTAAATTAAATCCAATCAAGGATGAGATCTGGATGGGATCATGAGAGCTCCATCCCCTGTCCTGAGCTGCCTCCTCACCCTCCTGCCTCCGCTTCCTCTTCTGAGCCTCCAGAGCCTCCTTGGTTGCCTCCATCTCCTCCTTGAGGCTGTTGAGCCTCTGGGCCACAGAATGGCTCCCCTTCTTCTTGGCAATGAGGATTCTCTTGTTGTCCCTGAAGATCCTGTGGATCTCCTGTCCAGTCTCCTTCTTAAACACCTCAAAGGCCTGTTGCTTGGACAGGAGGGGCCTGAAAGCAGACACAGACACAGGAGCTCACTCTGTCCTGCCCTGCAGTGTGCAGTGAAGGATTCAGGCTGGAAAAGCCCTCCAAGATCGAGTCCAAGCATCCCCCAGCACTGCCAAGGCCACCCCTGAGCCATGTCCCCAGTGTCACATCCATGTGGATGTCCCATCCCTGCAGGGATGGGGAACCACCCCTGCCCTGGGCAGCTGGGCCAGGGCTGGAGAACCTTCCCAGGAGGAACATTCCCAATTTCCACCCTGAGCCTGCCCTGGCCCAGCCTGAGGCCGTTCCCTCTCCTCCTGTCCCTGTTCCCYCCYAGCTGTGCCCTCCTGGCAGGAGCTGTGCAGAGCCACAAGGTCCCCCCTGAGCYCCCTTTTCTCCAGGCTGAGCCCCTTCCCAGCTCCCTCAGCCTCTCCTGGGGCTCCAGCTCCATTCCCTGGACATGCTCCAGCCCCTCAGTGTGGTCAGGGSACCAGAACTCCACTCAGGATTTGAGGTGTGGCCTCCCCAGTCCTTGGGAATAGGCACAGCCAAGGTCTGATGGGATTTCTGTGGGTTCCTTTGGGGTCCCTGGCACTGTTCCCATGCCAAGCCCAACTGTCCCCCAGAACAAAGCTCCTCATACAGGCACCATATTCCTCAGGAGGTGCCTCAGAACTGAGTATTCCCTGGAAAGCCAGCCTTTCATGGCTTGAATTTTCACCAAAATAATGGATATTGTTCCTCCCTATTGTTAAACAAATGCCTGTGCTCTGCCCATGCTGCATTCCCAGCAGGATCAGCCCCCTCTGGAGCCAAAGCCCACAGCCCCACAGCACTGCTGCCATGCCTTGGAAGTCCTGCCTGTTTTCCAAGCCAGAATTCCAAGTGCCATCCCTGACTTTTCTGTGGAATGGCTTTGATGCCAGCGTGTCCCAGTGAACACCTGGTGTTGTTCCAGGATGAGCCACCCCAGGCAAAAAAAGGAGAATGTGACAATGTSACAGTCCAGAGATGCTGCTCTGTGCTGGTGATGATATTCCTGGAGAGCAGGATGGCTTTGGGAGCAGAAGGTACAGACAGAAAACCATGGATTATGTGGKTTGGAGGGGACTTTAAAGCTCATTTTGTTCCAAGGCAGGTGCCCAGAGGGCTCCACATTCCTCACTCCAAACTGCAGCTCCTGCCTTCCCTGAGTGACCTCTTAAGGGCATTTTCCAGCTCCTGCAGGGCTGGGTGAGCTGGCACAGGGCTGTAAACAACAGCCCCCGGGCAGAGTGCCACAGCTCCAGCTGCCAGCTGCTGCCAGGGCTCTGGATGTGCCTCCTGCAGCTGCAGCAGCCTGTCCTGCCAGCCCTGGGAACCCCAGAGGGACACAAACCCCGTGGGGAGGGCACAGAGGGCATGGAGACACGGTGAGGAGCTCCAGGAGGGAATTCTGCAACAGCTTCCCTGCCCTGCTGCAACCCAGAATCCACATCCTGGGCTGATCCCAGCCTGGGCTGCAGGAAATGAGGATTCTGCCCCTCTGCCCCTCAGGTGAGACCCCAGTGCAGAGCTGCCCCAGATCTACCAGCACAGGGAGCTGGAGCCAGGCTGGAGAGCTGGGAATGTTCCCCTGGAGAGGAGAAGCTCCAGGGAGAGCTCAGAGCCCCTGGCAGGGCCTGAAGGGGCTCCAGGAGAGCTGGAGAGGGACTGGGGACAAGGATGGAGGGACAGGACACAGGGAATGGCTCCCACTGCCAGAGGGCAGGGATGGATGGGAGATTGGGAACTGGGAATTCCTGCCTGGGATTGAATTCCCAGAACAGCTGTGGCTGCCCCTGGATCCCTGGAATGTCCAAGGCCAGGCTGGAGCAGCCTGGGACAGTGGGAGGTGTCCCTGCCATGGCAGGGGCTGGAATGGGATAATCCCTAAATTCCCTTCCAACCCAAGCCAGTCTGGAATTCCAGGATTCTTTAGCTCCATTTCCATGACTGTGGGGACTTCTGGCTGCACGTGAGGTCTCCCTGCAGCTTTCCCACTCACCAAAGGGATGCTGCAGTTTTCAGAGATTAAAGGAATTAAATGAATTTAAATAAAATAAAATTAAAATTAAAGAAATTAAATTAATTTTAAATTAAATTAATTAAGTTTTTAAATATTCAAGAGCAAGTGGCCAGGGCAGAGCTGGAAGCACAGAGGTGACCCCACCACCACCATGTGGGGTTCCCACCACCACTCCTGTCCTGTGTTCCTGCAGATCTCCAAATCTCTCCCTTTTGCCTTGGAGCTGCACTCAGGGAACACAGCCCAGTGTAAAGCACCCTCTGGAAAAGGGGATTTACTGCCTCCCAGGGAAAAACCTACCTGAGGTTCTGGGCATCCTGGCCATCCTCAGAAGATTGGATTGAGGACTCTTCGTCACTGTCCTGGTCACCTCCTTCCTCTTCCTCTTCCTCGTCCTCATCTTCTTCTTCTWCTTTCTCTTCATCTTCCTCTTCCTCTTCCAGATCCTTGGTGGGACTTTTGGTTGATGAGGTTTCATCCTGACCTGTCTCAGGAGGAGGGCTCCCAATTCTTTCCTTCCTGCCAGGGGGGGAAAGACAAACCAGATTCGTTCACTTCTTCACCAGAGGGACCTGGAACCAAAACACGCTGCAGGTTTGGCTTTGCTGAGTTCAAAACTGATCTGAGGCAGCTTCTACCAAAGTTTCCAGAGGAATATCCCCTGACAAGGAATGAAATCAGCCTTGTTCCCACAAATCCCTCATCCCCAGAGTGTCCTGGATACTGTGGGATACAGGCCAGGCTGGAGGAGCTCTCCTGAGAAGGATCCCAAGGAGAGCAGTCCCACCCTGCCCAGCTTTGGGCACACCTGGACAAAGGTTAACCCTCCCCAAAAGGAATCCCCAGGGATTTGATCCAACCCCACAGTTCAACCAAGCCTGGCTCCCTGCTCCTTTCCCTCCACGAACCCCTCCAGCATCAACTGCAGGGAATAGAAATAGAATCATCATGGAATCATGGAATCATGGAATGGGTTTAGTTGGAAGGGACATTAAAACCCCTCCCAATCCACCCCTGCCGTGGCAGGGACACATCCCACTGTCCCAGGGTGATCCAAACTTCATCAATCCTGCCAGGGATCCAGGGGCAGCCACAGCTGCTCTGKGACCCTGTGCCAGGACCCTCCCAGAGGATTTCCTCCTAAGCAATGGTGGGTGTGACCAGGAGAGGGGGATTTGGAACACATTCAGAGTGTTTGCCACATCTCCTGAAACCAGAACAGCACAGCAGAGCTCAGAGGTCATGTGGACACCAAAGCCTTGCTGGTTCCTCTGCTCCCTCCACAAGGACTTTGGGGAAGTGTCAGGGAGGAACCCAGTCAGGGTTTACTTCAGTAAATYGAAGGCTCTTCCTCTGCTCAGGACTGGCTGCTTCCCCCTTCCCTCCCCAAATCTCTGCTGCTCCTCTGGCAGCTCCTTCCATGCCTTCCTCCATGGGCTGCACATTCCTGCCTGACCACAGCTGGGCACTGGGAACTGCTGGGTCCTGCACTGGGGCGCCACAAGGATTGGGGACAACAGCTGGGAAAGGCCTTGAGGGGGACAGGAGGTGCCAGGGAAGAGGGACAGGACAAGGGGAAACAGCCCCAAGCTGGGCCAGGGGAGTTCAATTTRGATATTGGGAAAATTCCTTCCYCAAARAGTCTGTCCAGCCCTGGCCCAGCTGCCCAGGGCATGGTGGAGTCCCCATTGCTGGAGGGATTTAAAATCCCTGGGGATGTGGCACTTGGGGACATGGTCAGGGGTGGCCTTGGCAGTGCTGTGGGATGGCTGGACTGGGTGATCTGGGAGGGCTTTTCCAATCTTGACAATTTGATGATTCCACAATTATCAGAGGTAAAGGAGAGGGGTGTGACTGCTTGACTCACTCATCAGCTTCCTTCTCCCCATCAGAAACRGGGGATGTAGGAGGAGTTCCAATCTCAATAGTCCCTGCATCAACCACCAAATCCTCATCCTGGTCAACTGTACTTTCCTGGAAAAGAAAGGAATATCCCATTTGTGCATAGCCTGGAAGTACAGAAAGGAAACACAGAGGAATATCCCATTTGTGCACACCATGGAAGCACAGAAAGGAAAGATGGAAAAGAAAGGAATGTCCCATTTGTGCACACCATGGAAGCACAGAAAGGAAAGATGGAAAAGAAAAGAATGTCCCATTTGTGCACAGCCTGGAAGAACAGAAAGGAAACATGGAAACACAGAGGAATATCCCATTTGTGCACACCCTGGAAAGATGGAAACACAAAGGAATATCCCAATTGTGCACACCATGGAAGCTCTCCAGGCCTCACCCAGCAGCTCCTCCATCCCCTGGAACGGCCTAATGTGGGAATTAAAAACTCTGTGAGAGCCCACAGGASGATTTATGGATTAGGTGGGATTTATACACTTGGCTCCAGACATTATAAGGATTAAAAAAGGGATCTCAGCAGAGGCAGGACCTCACCATCTCCAACCCAGTGACACACAGGTCACTTTGGAGGTGACATTGTACAGGACATTGAGGGGGCTTTAAACTGAAAGTGGCACTGTTTAAATGGGATATTGGGAAGGAATTCCTGGCTGGGATGGTGGGGAGGCCCTGGGATGGAATTCCCAGAGAAGCTGTGGCTGCYCCTGGAYCCCTGGAAGTGTCCAAGGCCAGGCTGGATTTGGTTTGAGCAACCTGGGATAGTGGGAGGTGTCCCTGCCCATGGAATGGGATGATCTTTAATGTTCCTTCCAACCCAAACCTTTCTGGGATTCTAATTCCCATTTCCTAAATTATCCTGTGCAGATAAAGGGCCCAATTAATCCCTCTGCTGCCTGGAATTCCTCTTTGTTAATGGTGCATCTCTGCCCTGGACACATTTTTTGACAAACTCACCCCAGTGACATTTCTGAGTTTGATTTCAACGGGGAAAAATCTGCTTTGTACAGTTCCCATTTTGGCACCAAGGAGCCAGCTCTCAGGTGGATTCTGGGCCAGGTGAAGCCTCAGGTATTACCTCTTCCTCCTCTTCCTCCTGCTCCTCCTCCTGCTCCTCCTCAGCCTCCTCCAGACACAGATCAGAGCTAGACATGGTCCCAGCCCCAGCCACGTATCCCAGCCCGTACTTGTTCCAGAGCCTGCTCTCCAGTTCTTCCTCCTGTTGGCTAAGGAAWAAACAGCCCTTTAGGAATCCTTTCCCACCTGTGAGCCCTGCCAAAGGCAGATTCCCCCMAAAAAAACCCTTTTGCCTGTGGTTTTATCCCTCAGCACCCCTCCCAGGCTTCCCATGATAACCTTTGTCCACTCTCTTCCTTTCCTTTTCCATGACATTCCTTTAGGGCTCTTTAACATTAAAGCTTTTTGATGGTTATTTTAATACTCTCCAGGGCCTTCTAATGGCTCACATCAAACCATGCTAACCCTGCTCAGTCCCATCCCCTTGTTTGAACCTTTAATCCAGGTTGGAGGGGGCTTGGAGCAGCCTGGGATAGTGGGAGGTRTCCCTGCCCATGGGATGATCCTTAAGGTTCTTCCCAACCCAAACCACTCTGGGATCTCTGGACTTACCTTAAAATCACTTTGAACTGTCTAAACACCTCCTGGATCTGCCTGACATTCACAATCTGAGGAAGAGAGGTAAAAAAGCCATCAATTCTGGCATTAATTACACAAAGGAGTTCCAAATAAATCAGTTYAAGGGGTTTTAAGATTAAGGAAAATACTTCCAGAGCCTCCAAATCAGCAAAAATGGAATGAAAACACGCAAGAGACTTGTCAAAGGAAAAAGAAATTAAACTACAATTCTGTAGAGGGTTTGGGGTGAAAAACAGCATCTTCAAAAGACATTGTCACTGCTCCTCTCTTGGAGGAAGAGGATGGAATCAGGATTTAAGTTCTTTTTTCACTACTTACATCGATTTCCTCAATGACTCCTCTGAGGTATTTCTGGACTTGGGATCTGATTTCTGCTCTCTGAGCTGTAGTCAGGGGGTTGTAAGTCATCAAGGAATGACTTGTCTAAAAAAAAAAAACCCAAAAGATTGGAAAACTGAGAATCAGGGAGTTGCMAACAGCTGAGGGAGCCTGTGAGAACAACAGGGACAAGGCTTTGGGCAGGTCCTGTCATGGTGGGACAAGGAGTGATGGTTTTAAACTAAAAGAGGGGAGATTCAGGATGGATTTAAGGAAGGGAGGGTAGGGAGGCTCTGGGATGGAATTCCCAGAGCAGCTGGGGCTGCCCCTGSATCCCTGGCAGTGCCCAAGGCCAGGCTGGACAGGGCTTGGATCACCCTGGGACAGTGGGAGGTGTCCCTGCCATGAAAGGAGCAGGAATGGGAATGGGATGGGCTTTAAGGTCCCTTCCAACCCAAACCATTCTGGAATTCTGTGATTCCACTGCTCTGGCAAACACCTGGAATTGCTGTGCCCATTTCTGCTTGGCATTCTCACCACCTGACTTGGCAGGWGATGGGATTTGGGAACAACCCACCAGCAGAAGGGTCTGGAAAAAACTCAAACCCCATCTCCAGTGGCTGGGGATTGAAATTCCAACACCATCCCTCTGTGTGGGATCCTCAGAGGTTTCCCTAAGGCCCAGAGGATGGTGCTGGGAGCAGAGGGAAGGACACAACCCCACTGGACAATGAGTTCACTGCTCCTCACCAGGTTGACCTGCATGATCAGCTCTTGCTTCAGGAGATGGATCTCCTCCTCCAGAGCCTTCACTGATGGCTAACAGGGGAAAAAAGGGTGAGAAAACCACTAAATTAGACTGGAAAAAAATAAATAAAGAACAAACAAACTGCTCAAGCAGCACGAATTTGCTGCTGGAGAATATCCCAGCTGGATCCCAGCTCCCTCAGGACCTGCAGCAGGGAATCAGTGGCTCTGGAAATCAGTTTGATTTTCCTTTGATTATTATTTTATATTTTATTATTACTCCCTACAGGACAGTTTGTGCTGGGTGCTGCCTGCAGAGCCTGCCCAAGGCAGGGACCATCAAATTGCAGGATCTGGGATATTACCCTGGAAGCCAAGCACTGTGCAGGGCTCACCTCTGCCCTGAACTCAGCAGCTCTGGCAGTAACTGGGACAAAGGGGAGATTTTCCTGTGCTGGATTTGACTGGATTTCTCCCTAACATGGAATATCTTCAAGGATTCACTTTTTAAAATGTGTTTCCAGAAAGGTGAGCACAAAAATCTGGGGATTCAGGGAGAAGTGGGCACCGAGCTGCTTTGCAGGGACCTCTGGAGCACCAAAGCACAAAATTTCCTTCCAATTTCAGCTCCTCCAGTTTGGTTTTCACTCTGGAAGTGCACTCTAATATCCTGTGATCACTTCCTTTAAATTATTTCCTTAATTACTCAAATTTTCTAATTGTGGAGAAGCTCTTCTGGTACCAGCAGCAACAGGGATGAAGCTGCAGGAGGACTGGAGATGATTTCCCTGCATGTCAGGGGAATAATTCACCATAAAATCTCTCTGYTGAGAGCTGAATCTCATCAGAAAAATGTGGGATATGCAGAAGAAAGAATTCCCAGGAAGATGTGAGCACCTGCATGGCAGTGCCTTAGACCAGGGAGCTGTAATTAAAAATCCATAAAAAGGTTTAATATTGATCCATTTTATCACCCACCTAAAATCAGCAGYGTCAGCTTGGCTGAGGAAAGGTTATTTATGAAACCACCTGAGTTTCCTCAGGTTTTTCAGGTTATTTCCTAAATATTAATGATAAAATGATAACATTTCCCTTCCCCTTTCCCTGCTGTCCCTACCTCCCTGTAGAAGGGCTCGTTGGGGACAGGCTCTGCTGTCACCCAGTTCATCCTGGTGGCAAAGCGAAGGGAGGACAGCTGGAAAATAAAAGTTTAAAGTGAATAAAAGAGATCTTGGCAGAAATGTCATTTTCCTGATCTTTCTACATGATTCTGTCAGATCCAAGAGCAGAGATATAAAATCTGTGAATTGTTTCACGGGATTCCTCCCTGTTTGCTACAGATCCAGCTCACACAGGGGGATTTCCACCCATTTGATCATTTACAGGTTAAAAAACAACCCCTGGAGGTTCCTCCTCATTCCTGCTGCAGAAGGGAGCCAGCTCAGTGGGAGCTGGGCAATTCCAGGGAGTCCATCAGGGAATGTCCCATGGGAAAACCATTGAAAAAGGAGAAG